>CASHTC010000972.1:52500-60000 GCA_949357725.1 Hyperoplus immaculatus | reverse complement strand
TCTCTCATACACACACACACACACACACAGTCACACACACACACACACACACACACACACACACACACCCCTAACTTGTTCACTTGTTCACAATGTGTTTCAGACACAAGCAGCTCCAGCTCAGAGACTCCAGATGGTGAGAACATGAAATATGTATCAACACACACACACACACACACACAGTCACACACACAGACACACACACACACACACACACACACACACACACACACACACACACACACACACACACACACACACACACACACACACACACACACACAGACACACACACAGTGGTGATCTAAGCCCTAACACTGACACGTCTGTTTTAATGTCTTTTCGTTTGAAGCTCCAGCAGCCAATCAGGCGACAGCAACTGGTGCGTCCACTCTCACCCCTAAACATGAATAAATAATATGATGTATGATTTAAATGTGTGTGTGTGTGTGTGTGTGTGTGTGTGTGTGTGTGTGTGTGTGTGTGTGTGTGTGTGTGTGTGTGTGTGTGTGTGTGTGTGTGTGTGTGTGTGTGTGTGTGTTACTGTGTGTGTGTGTGTGTGTGTGTGTGTGTCTGTGTGTGTGTGTGTGTGTGTGTGTTACTGTGTATGTGTGTGTGTGTGTGTGTGTGTGTCTGTGTGTGAGTGAGTGTGTGAGTGAGTGTGTGAGTGAGTGAGTGAGTGAGTGAGTGAGTGAGTGAGTGAGTGAGTGAGTGAGTGAGCGAGCGAGCGAGCGAGTGATTGAGTGAGTGAGTGAGTGAGTGAGTGAGTGAGTGAGCGAGTGAGTGAGCGAGCGAGCGAGTGAGTGAGCGAGCGAGCGTGCGAGTGAGCGAGTGAGCGAGTGAGCGAGTGAGCGAGTGAGTGAGCGAGCGAGCGAGTGAGTGAGCGAGCGAGCGTGTGAGTGAGCGAGCGAGCGAGTGTGTGAGTTAGTGAGTGAGTGAGTGAGTGAGTGAGTGTGTGAGTGAGTGAGCGAGTGAGTGAGTGAGCGAGTGTGCGAGTGAGCGAGTGAGTGAGTGAGTGTGTGAGTGAGTGAGTGAGTGAGTGAGTGAGTGAGTGAGTGAGTGAGTGAGTGAGTGAGTGAGTGAGTATATAATGTATAATATGATAGATATTAACCTATTGACTCCTCCGGGTTTCAGAAGCTGTTTCTGCAAAGAGCAAAGAGGACGATGATGGTGAGACACTGAATATCATTAGAACATTCTAATGACAGACAGACAGACGGACGGACGGACGGACGGACGGACGGACGGACGGACAGACAGACAGACAGACAGACAGATAGATAGACAGACAGACAGACAGACAGACAGTATTATATTCGTTTTATAACATTAAAACTCATTTTGTTTCAAACAGAAGACGAGATCAACGACTCCAAAGAACGAAGGAACAAGTCCGTCTCTCGGCCGGCCATAAGCCCCGCCTCCCCGCCGCTAAGCCCCGCCTCCCTGCCGATAAGCCCCGCCCTTCCTCAGACACGTCACAACCCATTAAACCACGCCCACACCGACGTCACGCCCGCCCACGTGGTGTCTGGCCCCGCCCATATCGTCCCTCAACCCAAATCCCTGAGCAGAAACCGAACCAACAAGAGACGAAACAGAACCAACCGCCGGCAGATTTAAGAAGCAGTCACACACACAGAGAGACACACCTAAACACACACACACACACACACACACACACACACACACACACACACACAGAGAGACACACCTAAACACACACACACACACACACAGACACACACAGAGACACACACACACACACACACACACACACAGAGACACACCTAAACACACACACACACACACACACACACACACACACACACACACACACACACACACACACACACACACACACACTCCGATCTGATTGGCTGGATCTTGCCCAGTCGACTGATTAATGTGTTTTGATCTGTATTCTCACGTGTGTTCAAGACAAAAAACTGAATTAAAGTTTGTCTTCTGACTCTGCTATTGTGTTGTGACTGTGTGTGTGTGTGTGCGGGTGTGTGTGTGTGTGTGTGTGTGTGTGTGCGTGTGTGTGTGTGTGTGCGTGTGTGTGTGTGTGTGTGTGTGTGTGTGCGTGTGTGTGTGTGTGCGTGTGTGTGTGTAACTGTCTCAGATTAGACCATTACTGCGTGATCTCATCAGGAAGGGCCCCATATCTCATTAACTTAACTCACCCTTAAGGTTAAGACAAAATCACTTTCTAAAAACTTTAAATAAATACACAAAGAAATGTGTATTTACATTATAAGGAACAGTGTGACTTCCTCTGAAAACCCTCCTAAAACCCCTCCTAAAACCCTCCTAAACCCCTCCTAAAACCCTCCTAAAACCCCTCCTAAAACCCCTCCTAAAACCCTCCTAAAGCCCTCCTAAAACCCTCCTAAACCCCTCCTAAAACCCCTCCTAAAACCCCTCCTAAAACCCTCCTAAAACCCTCCTAAACCCCTCCTAAAACCCTCATAAACCCCTCCTAAAACCCCTCCTAAAACCCTCCTGAAAACCCTCCTAAAACCCTCCTAAAACCCCTCCTAAAACCCTCCTGAAAACCCTCCGAAAACCCCTCCTAAAACCCTCCTAAAACCCTCCTAAAACCCTCCTAAAACCCCTCCTAAAACCCTCCTAAACCCTCCTAAAACCCTCCTAAACCCTCCTAAAAACTAGGGATGGGAATGGAGAACCAGTTCTTGTTCAGACCCGGTTCCGAGTCAACCAATTCCTTGGAATCGTTAACATGCCTGCTTAACGATGCCGCTTATCGGTTCCGCTTGTAGCAAATGCGTCATGACTTCAGACACGTGCTGCTTTGTTTTGGTTCAGAACGCAGCAAACATGACGTCGAGGCAGAAGCCTCTAAAGTGTGGTTGTATTACTCATGAAAAGGCAACAATACGGTAAAGTTTCCATTTCATCAAATGACTCGTGCACAAGCAAGCGCGCAGACTGCGATCCTGACGGTTGAACGTTTAAACGTCCGCTGCCTTACTCGGCACCAGAATTGCCCATCACTTGGATTTGAACATACAATGTAGGCTATATGAATTAATGTGTGTGTAAGCCTAGGTGTGGGCAAGTGAAAGAGGGAGATACATAAAAAGGCGAGAGCAGCATACAAACAGGAAAAAAGGATTTCTTCCGCTTCCAAAGGCCCGCTGTTTACTCTCGTTCATCAGCTGTTAAATGCTGCCTTGAAGCACGGCAGTGGGGACGAACGCAAAACAACACACAGCGGGACTCGGCGGTCCGGTGGTAAGGAAACTTTAACAATACGCTTTATAAAGACAGTAAGACACACTTAAAATAACGCTCTCTGCCCGATACAAAAAGCTCTGCCTTGGATTACTTGAGCGATCGATGTGTATAAAACCATCCACTACGTGTCTGATGAAGGGACATTAGATTAGCCTAATAAACAGCGCGGTGAACATAACAACGTACATTGTAAAGCTGAGATGGAGCGGTGACTCCTTGTCGTTGGCGTGGTGAAGAATAAGCAAAGTGATACATTCTCTTAAAGCCTTTATGGCGTATTTATTCTCTTCTTGAATAGCCTAAATGACTGTCTACTGTGCAGTCGTGACAGTTTGACCTGAGGCGTTAACATAGTGACATCATCACGTTGGCCTTTCAGAGTAAGGGCGCAATCATATAATAACACTTAACATACATTAAAGATCTCCTATCCTTCCTGAGAGGGCAAACATGATCATTGTTCTGCATAAAAAGAGTTGGTATTATCTTTTCAAAAGACTTATTGGTAACACTTTACAATAAGGTACACAAAATTGTAGTAGCTACTACATACCTACTACATAGTTTTTTTTTTTTTGCGCTACCTATGTGTTAGGTAGCACAAAAAAAAAAACCCCTATGTGCTACCTAACACATAGGGTTTTTTTTTTTGTGCTACCTAACACATAGGTAGCGCAAAAAAAAAAAAAACTATGTAGTAGGTATGTAGTAGCTACTACAATTTTGTGTACCTTATTGTAAAGTGTTACCGACTTATTTGTGTTTTTTCTGTCAGTTGAATTTTGTTTTAAGTGCCAATGAGCACTGTTAATATTCCAAAAGGCACAAGCTCTTCCTTGACTGTTTTAAGTATGTGTTTTTAGTTTGTAGGGCACATAAGGGCATTTGGGCTTAAAAACCAAAAAAAAAAATTGTCTGGACCAATTAATGTGAAAATTGACAATTTCCTAATCCTAAAGTAGCTTGATAATCTTTCAATGCATACACTAGACACTTCTGATCAGATATTAAAGAGAGTTAATACAAACAAACTAATTTGTACATATTCTCTCACCCAATGAGAATCGATAAGAGAATCGATAAGGAATCGGATCGATAAGCAGAATCGGAACCGGAATCGCTAAATTCTTATTAATTCCCATCCCTCCTAAAACCCTCCTAAAACCCCTCCTAAACCCCTCCTAAAACCCTCCTAAAACCCCTCCTAAACCCCTCCTAAAACCCTCCTAAAACCCCTCCTAAACCCCTCCTAAAACCCTCCTAAACCCTCCTAAACCCCTCCTAAAACCCTCCTAAACCCTCCTAAACCCTCCTAAACCCCTCCTAAACACCCTCCTAAACCCTCCTAAAACCCCTCCTAAAACCCTCCTAAACCCCTCCTAAAACCCTCCTAAACCCTCCTAAACCCCTCCTAAAACCCTCCTAAAACCCCTCCTAAACCCCTCCTAAAACCCTCCTAAAACCCCTCCTAAACCCCTCCTAAACCCCTCCTAAACACCCTCCTAAACCCTCCTAAACCCCTCCTAAAACCCTCCTAAAACCCTCCTAAACCCCTCCTAAACACCCTCCTAAACCCTCCTAAACCCCTCCTAAACCCCTCCTAAAACCCTCCTAAAACCCTCCTAAACCCCTCCTAAACCCCTCCTAAACCCCTCCTAAACCCTCCTAAAACCCTCCTAAACCCTCCTAAAACCCTCCTAAACCCCCTCCTAAACACCCTCCTAAACCCCTCCTAAACCCCTCCTAAAACCCTCCTAAACCCCTCCTAAACACCCTCCTAAACCCTCCTAAAACCCTCCTAAACCCTCCTAAACCCCTCCTAAACCCTCCTAAACCCCTCCTAAACCCCTCCTAAAACCCTCCTAAACCCCTCCTAAACACCCTCCTAAACCCCTCCTAAAACCCTCCTAAAACCCTCCTAAACCCTCCTAAACCCCTCCTAAAACCCTCCTAAACTCTCCTAAACCCCTCCTAAAACCCTCCTAAACCCTCCTAAACACCCTCCTAAACCCTCCTAAAACCCTCCTAAAACCCCTCCTAAACCCCTCCTAAAACCCCTCCTAAACCCCTCCTAAAACCCTCCTAAAACCCCTCCTAAAACCCCTCCTAAACCCCTCCTAAACCCCTCCTAAACCCCTCCTAAACCCTCCTAAAACCCTCCTAAACACCCTCCTAAAACCCTCCTAAACACCCTCCTAAAACCCTCCTAAAACCCCTCCTAAACCCCTCCTAAACCCCTCCTAAACCCCTCCTAAAACCCTCCTAAACCCCTCCTAAACCCCTCCTAAACCCCTCCTAAAACCCTCCTAAACAGGCTCAGAGGTTTTCATATTAACGTCTGACAGGTAAACAGAGAGACAGAGGGTGCTGATGGTGTAGTGGTTAGAGTAAGTGGTGATTTTTAGTGTTGAAACCAGCAGCCTTATGGAGGTTCTGACCCACAATCCACTGCAGCAGAAGTTACATCACATGGACTGAGCCTCCCAGTGAAAACAACCAGCGATGAGACGGATATATAAGCAAGAGGCAAGATCAAGGAGCCATGTTAGGATGAAATAAATAAGTTAAAGCATGTCCCAGTTGTAGCATACTGCATGCTAACTAGATACTGTTTATGATCAGCTGTAGTATGTAGGAGAGGGGAGAGAAAGAGAAAGAGAGAAAGAGAGAGAGAGAGAGAGAGAGAGAGAGAGAGAGAGAGAGAAAGAGAGAGAGAGAGAGAGAGAGAGGAGAGAGAAAGAGAGAGAGAGAGAGAGAGAGAGAGAGAGAGAGAGAGAGAGAGAGAGAGAAAGAGGGGGAGATTTGGAATGCAGGGACTTTCATGGACAGACTGTGAAAGGTTGTAGTAGTGAGATACCGCCAGCAGAGGGCAGCAGAGTGTCACTATGGAGACAAGCTGCTGCTGTGAAACACCAACGAGGAAGAAGAAGGTTCCAGGCTGTCACCATAGCTGTGTCCCAATCGAGGGGTTGCATCCTTCTAAGGACGCAGTCTACGCGGCCTATGAAGGCCAACGAGCGTTGTTAAACGGGACGGTCTCCGCAGGTCTCCGTTTACGAGCATTTCCGGTTTGCGTAACAAGCCGTTACCTTGCGTGACGACTCACCGCTCCTGTGCTGCCTAGCAACCCTGATAGCTGCCAACGGAGACAGCCTTGTCAATGGAGGAAAAAAGAAAAAGAAGTTGCCTACCAGACGAAAAGAAAAAAAAGTAGGGGAGAACGGGGTAATCTGAGCCACTTTTTACATTTGCTCCCCTCTAAGCGAGCTAAAATGATTCCTCACTCAAATGTACACATTTCCCATTAATTCAGGATGTTTCCTAGAAATGGGCATTAGCAGAATTTTTTCAAGACAAAGGGCAGTGAAAATATGATTGTTTTAAAAAAAGTTGTCATGTGGCTCACTTTACCCCAGCTGTGGGGTAAACTGATCCACTTACTTTTTCCACTCTGAAACTACCATAACAACACATATTGTAACAGTTAGAATCCTGAAAGCTAGCCACACATTCCAGAACTAATGTCGGACTAGTAAAAGAATGTTGGGGTTTGGTCAATTAAGCAAAGCAAATGTTCTAAACACTTGAAAGTAACTCTGAACAAAATTAAATACAACATATTATAATTCAAAAGGTTTTAATAAGATTCAAATGAAAGACAGAACCAGTTAGATTAGAACACAGTCTGGGGGTCAGAACACAGGATCCTTAGAGCCAGCTTGTGTCTGGGGGTCAAAGCATAGGAAAATCAGAACCAGCGAGAACAGCCTGGGACTCAGAACACAGGAGAAGACCCAACTGGATTATAACATCAGCCTGTCATACTCTACAACTAGGCCTACTCTACATTCCAGCCCTGAAGGTTACAGGGAAAGATGAGAAGGTGCTCTTTCCGTGTGGTTGCCCCAGGTCGTCTTCCTGGTGTATTTCCTTGGCATGATGGCTTTTCTACCATGTGTATGACATTAAAATAAAACATATGTCATGTAATATTACATTAAAATATATTTAAGACTAAACTTAACTTGTGCCTCATGGTGGAGGAAAGTGAGACAGTGGCTCACTTTCCCCCACAGCATTTGGCTCACTTTCCCCCACCACCACAATTTGAGAAAAAACTACCTCTCTTAGCATTTCAGGCTAATCTTCAGTTATCAGCATCACATGGTTTCATATGTTGGAAGTTCATCAACACGTATGACAGAAGGTTTTCTACGTGAATACATTTGCTTT
>CASHTC010000972.1:42500-50000 GCA_949357725.1 Hyperoplus immaculatus | reverse complement strand
CTGTTTACAGGGCCTGGGCTGTGAATTAACCCTGTTTACAGAGCCTGGGCTGTGTATTAACCCTGTTTACAGAGCCTGGGCTGTGTATTAACCTGTTTACAGAGCCTGGGCTGTGTATTAACCCTGTTTACAGAGCCTAGGCTGTGTATTAACCTGTTTACAGAGCCTGGGCTGTGTATTAACCTGTTTACATAGCCTGGGCTGTGTATTAACCTGTTTACAGAGCCTAGGCTGTGTATTAACCCTGTTTACAGAGCCTAGGCTGTGTATCAGGCTGGCAAAATAATTGGCTCTCCCCAAACCCCCCTACCACAACTGTACACCCGGTCAGTACTCAGGAAAGCCAATACAATCACACAGGACCCCACCCACCCCCTCCACCAATCCTTTGATTTACTGCCATCAGGTCGACGCGACAGGGTCCCTTTGGCACGGAAAAACACCTACAAAAAATCTTTTATCCCCACTGCCAGCACCACACTGAACAGTCACTAATAGGCAACATATCTCACTCCACTCAGTCACCCCTTTGCACTGCTTGCATTTATTGGTATTCATTTATTGTCATTGTTTGGGACTCTTTGTTTTGTATTTATTTATTTTGTGTACATTGAGCCTGCCCTGTCAAAGATGAATTTCTGTCACTTGTGACAGACAATAAAGTTTTTCTTATCTTATCTTATTAACATGTTTACAGAGCCTGGGCTGTGTATTAACCCTGTTTACAGAGCCTAGGCTGTGTATTAACCCTGTTTACAGAGCCTAGGCTGTGTATTAACCCTGTTTACAGAGCCTGGGCTGTGTATTAACCCTGTTTACAGAGCCTGGGCTGTGTATTTACCCTGTTTACAGAGCCTGGGCTGTGTATTAACCCTGTTTACAGAGCCTAGGCTGTGTATTAACCCTGTTTACAGAGCCTAGGCTGTGTGTTAACCCTGTTTACAGAGCCTGGGCTGTGTATTAACCTGTTTACAGAGCCTGGGCTGTGTATTAACCCTGTTTACAGAGCCTAGGCTGTGTATTAACCCTGTTTACAGAGCCTAGGCTGTGTATTAACCCTGTTTACAGAGCCTGGGCTGTGTATTAACCCTGTTTACAGAGCCTAGGCTGTGTGTTAACCCTGTTTACAGAGCCTAGGCTGTGTATTAACCCTGTTTACAGAGCCTGGGCTGTGTATTAACCCTGTTTACAGAGCCTAGGCTGTGTATTAACCCTGTTTACAGAGCCTAGGCTGTGTATTAACCCTGTTTACAGAGCCTAGGCTGTGTGTTAACCCTGTTTACAGAGCCTAGGCTGTGTATTAACCTGTTTACAGAGCCTGGGCTGTGTATTAAACTATGTCGAAGCGTTTATATAAAATGTATTTTCTGAAACAGTTTCACTTTTAAACTGAGTCGACACTTCAGATTCATGTTGCTCTGATGAAACAATGAGAGAGCTCATTAGAGGCTGTTAGCATGCTAACACACACACACACACACACACACACACACACACACTGAGGAACACACACACACACACACACACACACAGACACACACTGAGGAACACACACACACAGACACACACACACACACACACACACAGACACACACTGAGGAACACACACACACACAGACACACACTGAGGAACACACACTGAGGAACACACACACACACACACTGAGGAACACACACACACACACTGAGGAACACACACACACACACACTGAGGAACACACACACACACACTGAGGAACACACACACACACACAAACACATTCTGTCCTAAGTTGAACTCTGAGTATCTGAATGTTTTTGCCGTCAGTGTTAGGCGGACTAGAGATCCCAAAGTAACTCCGTTGGAAGTACAATGATTCGCCCCCTGGAGAACTGACCCGTGGGTTAGGGCTAGGGTTAGGGTTAGAGAGTTAGGGTTAGAGGGTTAGGGTTAGGGTTAGGGTTAGAGAGTTAGGGTTAGAGGGTTAGGGTTAGGGTTAGAGGGTTAGGGTTAGAGGGTTAGGGTTAGGGTTAGGGTTAGAGGGTTAGGGCTAGGGTTAGGGTTAGAGAGTTAGGGTTAGAGGGTTAGGGTTAGGGTTAGAGGGTTAGGGTTAGGGTTAGAGGGTTAGGGTTAGGGTTAGGGTTAGAGAGTTATAGGGTTAGGGTTAGAGAGTTAGGGTTAGGGTTAGGGTTAGAGAGTTATAGGGTTAGGGTTAGAGAGTTAGGGTTAGAGGGTTAGGGTTAGAGGGTTAGGGTTAGGGTTAGAGGTTAGGGTTAGAGAGTTAGGGTTAGAGGGTTAGGGTTAGGGTTAGGGTTAGAGGGTTAGGGTTAGGGTTAGAGGGTTAGGGTTAGAGGGTTAGGGTTAGGGTTAGGGTTAGGGTTAGGGTTAGAGGTTAGGGTTAGAGGGTTATAGGGTTAGGGCTAGGGTTAGAGGGTTAGAGGGTTAGAGGGTTAGGGCTAGGGTTAGGGTTAGAGGGTTAGGGTTAGAGGGTTAGGGTTAGGGCTAGGGTTAGGGTTAGAGGGTTAGGGTTAGAGGGTTAGGGTTAGGGTTAGGGTTAGGGTTAGAGGGTTAGGGTTAGAGGGTTAGGGTTAGGGTTAGGGTTAGGGTTAGAGGGTTAGGGTTAGAGGGTTAGGGTTAGAGAGTTAGGGTTAGAGGGTTAGGGTTAGGGTTAGGGTTAGAGAGTTAGGGTTAGAGGGTTAGGGTTAGGGTTAGAGGGTTAGGGTTAGAGGGTTAGGGTTAGGGTTAGGGTTAGGGTTAGAGGTTAGGGTTAGAGGGTTATAGGGTTAGGGCTAGGGTTAGAGGGTTAGAGGGTTAGAGGGTTAGGGCTAGGGTTAGGGTTAGAGGGTTAGGGTTAGAGGGTTAGGGTTAGGGCTAGGGTTAGGGTTAGAGGGTTAGGGTTAGAGGGTTAGGGTTAGGGTTAGGGTTAGGGTTAGAGTTAGGGTTAGGGTTAGGGTTAGAGGTTAGGGTTAGAGGGTTAGGGTTAGGGCTAGGGTTAGAGGGTTAGAGGGTTAGAGGGTTAGGGTTAGAGGGTTAGAGGGTTAGAGGGTTAGGGTTAGAGGTTAGAGGTTAGAGGGTTAGAGGGTTAGGGCTAGGGTTAGAGGTTAGAGGGTTAGAGGGTTAGAGGGTTAGAGGGTTAGAGGGTTAGAGGGTTAGGGTTAGAGGGTTAGAGGGTTAGGGTTAGAGGGTTTGAGGGTTAGAGGGTTAGAGGTTAGAGGGTTAGAGGGTTAGGGCTAGGGTTAGAGGTTAGAGGGTTAGAGGGTTAGGGCTAGGGTTAGAGGTTAGAGGGTTAGAGGGTTAGAGGGTTAGAGGTTAGAGGGATAGGGTTAGGGTTAGAGGGTTAGGGTTAGGGTTAGAGGTAAGGGGTAGAGGGTTAGGGTTATGGTTAGAGGTTAGGGGTAGAGGGTTAGGGTTAGAGGGTTAGAGGGTTAGGGGTAGAGGGTTAGGGCTAGGGTTAGAGGGTTAGGGTTAGGAGGTTAGAGGGTTAGGGTTAGAGGGTTAGGGTTATGGTTAGAGGGTTAGGGGTAGAGGGTTAGGGTTAGGGTTAGGGTTAGAGGGTTAGGGGTAGAGGGTTAGGGTTAGGGTTAGGGGTAGAGGGTTAGGGGTAGAGGGTTAGGGTTGGGGGTAGAGGGTTAGGGTTAGAGGGGTAGAGGGTTAGGTTTGGGGTTAGGGGTTAGGGTTAGGGTTAGAGGGTTAGGGGTAGAGGGTTAGGGTTATGGTTAGAGGGTTAGGGGTAGGGTTAGGGTTAGAGGGTTAGGGTTAGAGGGTTAGGGGTAGAGGGTTAGGGTTAGGGGTAGAGGGTTAGGGTTAGGGTTGGGGTTAGAGAGCCATAGCACAAACCCCTGCTGTGCAATCATTTGCTTTACACACAGTGGGCACAACAGGAGCGACATGTTCAAAGCTCTAACTACACTATGCACCGCAGCGGTTCATGTGGACCAAACTCTCACGTATCTCATGGCTTAACCACAAGCTGCACAACACTGTGGATTTCCAGCACTTTGTTCAAACGCTAACACACTGCTGCCACAACTGTAGACCTCACATTCAAAACAGAATGGATTTCTGCATAGTGCATTTCAAACACTGCAGATTGCAATTTCAACTGAAACACTAAGAAAGTGCATTGTTTTAGACTTGTGAGCTAATGTATATACAGTAGGGAAAGCACAAAAATACTTTTTTTTTGGAAATGGACCAATGAAGACAGGTTGTTGGAGGGAGAAGAGTGGCAGTGAGAGTGTGGATGTGTGGAGGAAGACCTAGAAGACATAGAGCTGTAATTTCTGATGAAATACAGTAAGGGCATCACTGATAGACCCTGTTGTGAACCATGGTCTCTCGTTGAGAGAGGCAGGGTTGAGAGTGCAACCCAATCTGCAAAGATCTAAAGTTGCATCTGTATTACAAATTTTCCAGCAAACAGGTGAGAGTTGCATCATTACAGTAAATGACAACATTACAGGAATTCATTTCTGCATTTTAATGATAGAATATTTACACAGATAAATGCCGGTACTACATTTGGAAATGTTTTCAATAAAATATAAAATAAAAACAATATTGAAGCAAACTTCTGATTTTAATTTCTTTTTCTTTTCCTAATAAAATCTGCTGTTAAAAAATAAGCAATTTGTGTGAAAGAATTTCACTCTTTCCTCAAAGAAAATATCACGTAATGTGTGTGAAATAACTCAAATTATTCAAACTGTAAAGATTAAACGCTTGTAATTTATGTATTGGGGTTTGATGCTAGTGTTTGTACTCTGAGCAGGTTCTGAGTGACAGTGTGTGTTATCTCAATGAGGCTGGTTCATAGTGTTTGCTGCTCTGAACCTGTTTTGCAGCTGAAGTGAACTGTTCAGCTCCAGTGACTGTTGGTAGTGCAGACTGTAGTTAGAGTTTTGCACATTGAGCTACAGTTGAGACTAAAAACTAAATAAATCAGTTTAGACTTGAGAAAAATAATTGTTGATACTCTTGCTTAAATAAATGGCCTAATAAGACTATATGTATGATATATGTAGTCTTATATATACATATATGGTCTTATATATATATATATGGTGTATATATATATATATATAATCCCAAAGCTGCTGCAGCTGTGAAGCAGGAAATGGATCAGCTGACGTGTTCCTTGGAAGAAACACAAAAACAAATCTTTGTTGTTCTTTGGAAAATTAGATTTACCAGAAACTGAGACGAACAAGGAAATAATGTTAAGGAAACCACACACACACACACACACACACACACACACACACACACACATACACACACACACACACACACACAGCACTGAGCCGTGAGCATGTAGCCTCCGGGCAGCGATGAAGCATTTACAGTCAGTATGTGTGTGTGTGTGTGTGTGTGTGTGTTTGGAATGCGGCCGATCCAGTACGAACTTGAACGTCATCAGAAGAAGGAATGTGTCCCGACGAGCTCATTAAACAGGTGTTAGGGTTAGTGTTAGCTTTAGGGTTAGTGTTAGCTTTAGGGTTAGGGTTAGCTTTAGGGTTAGTGTTAGCTTTAGGGTTAGCTTTAGGGTTAGTGTTAGCTTTAGGGTTAGTGTTAGCTTTAGGGTTAGGGTTAGGGTTAGCTTTAGAGTTAGGGTTAGTGTTAGCTTTAGGGTTAGTGTTAGCTTTAGGGTTAGCTTTAGGGTTAGTGTTAGCTTTAGGGTTAGGGTTAGCTTTAGGGTTAGTGTTAGCTTTAGGGTTAGGGTTCGTGTTAGCTTTAGGGTTAGCTTTAGGGTTAGTGTTAGCTTTAGGGTTAGGGTTAGGGTTAGCTTTAGAGTTAGGGTTAGTGTTAGCTTTAGGGTTAGGGTTAGTGTTAGCTTTAGGGTTAGTGTTAGCTTTAGGGTTAGTGTTAGCTTTAGGGTTAGTGTTAGCTTTAGAGTTAGGGTTAGTGTTAGCTTTAGGGTTAGGGTTAGTGTTAGCTTTAGGGTTAGTGTTAGCTTTAGGGTTAGTGTTAGCTTTAGGGTTAGGGTTAGTGTTAGCTTTAGGGTTAGTGTTAGCTTTAGGGTTAGCTTTAGGGTTAGTGTTAGCTTTAGGGTTAGTGTTAGCTTTAGGGTTAGCTTTAGGGTTAGTGTTAGCTTTAGGGTTAGGGTTAGCTTTAGAGTTAGGGTTAGTGTTAGCTTTAAGGTTAGGGTTAGTGTTAGCTTTAGGGTTAGGGTTAGTGTTAGCATTAGGGTTAGTGTTAGCTTTAGGGTTAGCTTTAGGGTTAGGGTTAGTGTTAGCTTTAGGGTTAGTGTTAGCTTTAGGGTTAGTGTTAGCTTTAGGGTTAGGGTTAGTGTTAGCTTTAGGGTTAGTGTTAGCTTTAGGGTTAGGGTTAGTGTTAGCTTTAGGGTTAGTGTTAGCTTTAGGGTTAGCTTTAGGGTTAGTGTTAGCTTTAGGGTTAGTGTTAGCTTTAGGGTTAGGGTTAGTGTTAGCTTTAGGGTTAGGGTTAGTGTTAGCTTTAGGGTTAGTGTTAGCTTTAGGGTTAGCTTTAGGGTTAGTGTTAGCTTTAGGGTTAGTGTTAGCTTTAGGGTTAGGGTTAGCTTTAGAGTTAGGGTTAGTGTTAGCTTTAGGGTTAGTGTTAGCTTTAGGGTTAGTGTTAGCTTTAGGGTTAGTGTTAGCTTTAGGGTTAGGGTTAGCTTTAGAGTTAGGGTTAGTGTTAGCTTTAGGGTTAGTGTTAGCTTTAGGGTTAGGGTTAGTGTTAGCTTTAGGGTTAGGGTTAGTGTTAGCTTTAGGGTTAGGGTTAGTGTTAGCTTTAGGGTTAGTGTTAGCTTTAGGGTTAGTGTTAGCTTTAGGGTTAGTGTTAGCTTTAGGGTTAGTGTTAGCTTTAGGGTTAGTGTTAGCTTTAGGGTTAGTGTTAGCTTTAGGGTTAGTGTTAGCTTTAGGGTTAGTGTTAGCTTTAGGGTTAGGGTTAGTGTTAGCTTTAGGGTTAGGGTTAGTGTTAGCTTTAGGGTTAGGGTTAGTGTTAGCTTTAGGGTTAGTGTTAGCTTTAGGGTTAGTGTTAGCTTTAGGGTTAGTGTTAGCTTTAGGGTTAGCTTTAGGGTTAGTGTTAGCTTTAGGGTTAGCTTTAGGGTTAGCTTTAGTGTTAGCTTTAGGGTTAGTGTTAGCTTTAGGGTTAGTGTTAGCTTTAGGGTTAGTGTTAGCTTTAGGGTTAGTGTTAGCTTTAGGGTTAGTGTTAGCTTTAGGGTTAGTGTTAGCTTTAGGGTTAGGGTTAGTGTTAGCTTTAGGGTTAGTGTTAGCTTTAGGGTTAGGGTTAGCTTTAGAGTTAGCTTTAGGGTTAGTGTTAGCTTTAGGGTTAGTGTTAGCTTTAGGGTTAGGGTTAGCTTTAGAGTTAGCTTTAGGGTTAGCTTTAGGGTTAGTGTTAGCTTTAGGGTTAGGGTTAGCTTTAGAGTTAGGGTTAGTGTTAGCTTTAGGGTTAGTGTTAGCTTTAGGGTTAGTGTTAGCTTTAGGGTTAGTGTTAGCTTTAAGGTTAGGCAGGTAATGACTGGAAACAGGGTTAGGGTTAACCCTGTGGGACAGGGGTGAAGG
>CASHTC010000972.1:17500-32500 GCA_949357725.1 Hyperoplus immaculatus | reverse complement strand
TTCTTCACATTTTTCTTTATATCTTTCCATGGGACAACACTGAATAAATGACACTTTAATACAATGTAAAGTAGTCAGTGTACAGCTTGTATAACAGTGAAAATTTACTGTCCCCTCAAAATAACTCGACACACAACCATTAATGTCTAAACTGCTGGCAACAAAAGTGAGTACACCCCTTAGAAAAAATTTACAAATTGGGCCCAAAGTGTAAATATTTTGTGTGGCCACCATTATTTTCCAGCACTGCCTTAACCTTCTTGGGCATGTAGTTCACTAGAGCTTCACAGGTTGCAACTGGAACCCTCTTCCACCCATTTATGACAGCATCACAGAGCTGGTGGATATTAAAGACCTTGCGTTCCTCCACCTTCCATTTGAGGATGCCCCAAAGATGCTCAATAGGGTTTAGGTCTGGAGACATGCTTGGCCAGGCCATAACCTTTACCCTCAGCTTTTTTAGCAAGCCACTGGTCGTCTTGGAGGTGTGTTTGGGGTCGTTATCATGTTGCAATACCACCCTGCGGCCCAGTTTACGAAGGTTGAGTGCACATGGTCAGCGTCGTACACAGAGGTTGGCTTTGGAAAATAGACGTATGAGTGCTGCCAGCATTGCTGAAGGGCTTGAAGGGGTGGGGGGTCAACCTGTCAGTGCTCAGACCATACGCCGCACTCTGCATCATACTGGTCTGCATGGTTGTCATCCCAGAAGGAAGCCTATTCTAAAGATGATGCACAAGAAACCCCACAAAAAGTTTGCTGAAGACAAACAGACTACGGACATGGATTACTGCAACCATGTCCTGTGGTCTGATGAGACCAAAATACATTTATTTGGTTCAGATGGTGTTAAGAGTGTGGAGCGGCAACCAGGTGAGGAGTACAAAGACAAGTGTGTCTTGCCTAGAGTCAAGCATGGTGGTTGGAGTGTCATGGTCTGGGGCTGCATGAGTGCTGCCAGCACTGGGGATCTACAGTTCATTGAATTCTAACATGTACTGTGACATACTGAAGCAGAGCATGATCCCCTCCCTTCATAAACTGGGCCGCAGGGCAGTACTGCAACATGATAACGACCCCAAACACCCCTCCGAACGACCACTGGCTTGTTAAAGAAGCTGAGGGTAAAGGTTATGGACTGGCCAAGCATGTCTCCAGTCTTAAACCCTATTGAGCATCTTTGGGGCATCCTAAAACGGGAGATGGAGGAGCGCAAGGACTCTAATATCCACCAGCTCCTTGATGTCGTCATGAATGGGTAGAAGAGGGTTCCAGTTGCAACCTGTGAAGCTCTAGTGAACTACATGCCCAAGAGGGTTAAGGCAGTGCTAGAAAATAATGATGGCAAAACAAAATATTGACACTTTGGGCCCAATTTGGACATTTTTTCTTAGGGGTGTACTCACTTTTGTTGCCAGCAGTTTAGACATTAATGGCTGTGTGTCGAGTTATTTTGAGGGGACAGTAAATTTACACTGTTATACAAGCTGTACACTGACTACTTGACATTGTATCAAAGTGTCATTTATTCAGTGTTGTCGCATGGAAAGATATAATGAAATATTTGAAGAAATGTTAGGGGTGTACTCACTTTTGTGAGATACTGTAGATAGATAGCAAGATAGAAAGACGGAAGGACAGATAGATGGAAGGATGGACGGACAGATGGATAGATAGATAGATAGATAGATAGATAGATAGATAGATAGATAGATAGATAGATAGATAGATAGATAGATAGATAGATAGATAGATAGATAGATAGATAGATAGATAGATAGATAGATAGATAGATAGATAGATATGAGCATGTGTCTAATGAAGACTTTGGATCTTTGTTTCAGCTCCGTCTGAGTCGGAGGAGGCGACTGAATCACCAGGTCAGAGTCTGAAACATTTGGAAGAATATTTCATTTATTTGAAGTGTCTCTGAGGAACTTTCAGTGTGTGTTAATTCTAGCGCCCCCCTCTGGACTAAAGCGGTAGTAGCGCCCCCCTCTGGACTAAAGCGGTAGTAGCGCCCCCCTCTGGACTAAAGCGGTAGTGTTTTTACCACGCCAGCTCCCAACCTTTTTTGGGCTGTGACTCCATTTTAACCCCAGAGACATTTTCTTTCTCTAATTAGTATTTTGACTGTTTGTTCTACCGTGTTGCAAATGCAGAGTAGCCAGGATTATCGTTTTAACCATTTCGATAGCAGCTGGCAGTATTGATGTTTTAGCAATACTATGCCTGGGAGACTGTGGTGGGGACCCTGGACCTTCTAGGGGGGTCCGGAGGAATGCTCCCTCAGAAGAAAAATTTGAACATTTTGAAGAAAAATTCATCAATCTGGTGCACTTTGAGAATAAAACTAATGCTAAATCAACTGTGTCCATGTGAGCTATTTAGTACTAAGTACAGGTTTATAAAGTCCAGTCATCTTTGGGAATTTTTAAAATAATCCCTCATCCCGAAGACCCTTCTCTCTTTGAAGTCTTTGCTTATTTATTTTTTCTGACTCAATATTGGCCCCTGGTCTCCGTACGCCGCCCTCTACGAAGATCATGAGCCAGTCAATACTTTATTTTTAAATAATAATTGTTGGGTTCTTCAAAGATCAGGGGCCAGTGTAAAGTCAGGTAAAAAAATTAAAATAAATCCACTAATTTTTACTAGCATTTCAGGCGACCCCATTTAAATTCCAGGCGACCCCACATAGGCTCGCGACCCAGAGGTTGGGAAACGCTGGTCTAGGGTTAGGCTCTAAACTGCTCCGTCCTGACTGTGTTTCAGGTCTCAGTGATGGGAACGATGAGATGACCGAGGAAGACATGGAAGATGATGGTGAGAATCAACGCTTCATATGTCCCTAACTTTAAAGGCACAACACCCTCTAATCCCCTAACCCTCTCACCCTCTCACCCCCTAACCCTCTAACCCTCTAACCCTCTAACCCCTTAACCCTCTAACCCTCTAACCCCCTAACCCTCTAACCCCCTAACCCTCTCACCCTCTCACCCCTTAACCCTCTAACCCCCTAACCCTCTAACCCTCTAACCCCCTAACCCTCTCACCCTCTCACCCTCTCACCCCCTAACCCTCTCACCCCCTCACCCTCTAATCCTCTCACCCTCTAACCCTCTAACCCCCTCACCCTCTAACCCTCTCACCCCCTAACCCTCTAACCCTCTCACCCTCTCACCCTCTAACCCCCTAACCCTCTAACCCCCTAACCCCTAACCCTCTCACCCTCTCACCCTCTAACCCCCTAACCCTCTCACCCTCTAACCCTCTTATCCCCTAACCCTCTCACCCTCTCACCCCCTAACCCTCTAACCCTCTCACCCTCTAATCCTCTAACCCTCTAACCCTCTAACCCTCTTATCCCCTAACCCTCTCACCCCCTAACCCTCTCACCCTCTCACCCCCTAACCCTCTAACCCTCTCACCCTCTAATCCTCTAACCCTCTAACCCTCTAACCCCCTAACCCTCTAACCCTCTCACCCTCTAACCCTCTCACCCTCTCACCCTCTAACCCCCTAACCCTCTCACCCTCTCACCCTCTCACCCCTTAACCCTCTAACCCCCTAACCCTCTCACCCTCTAACCCCCTCACCCTCTCACCCTCTAATCCCCTAACCCTCTCACCCCCTAACCCTCTCACCCTCTCACCCCCTCACCCTCTAACCCTAACCCTCTAACCCCCTAACCCTCTAACCCTCTAACCCCCTAACCCTCTCACCCTCTCACCCTCTCACCCCCTAACCCTCTCACCCCCTCACCCTCTAATCCTCTCACCCTCTAACCCTCTAACCCTCTAACCCCCTCACCCTCTAACCCTCTCACCCCCTAACCCTCTAACCCTCTCACCCTCTCACCCTCTAACCCCCTAACCCTCTAACCCCCTAACCCCTAACCCCTAACCCTCTCACCCTCTCACCCTCTAACCCCCTAACCCTCTCACCCTCTAACCCTCTTATCCCCTAACCCTCTCACCCTCTCACCCCCTAACCCTCTAACCCTCTCACCCTCTAATCCTCTAACCCTCTAACCCTCTAACCCTCTTATCCCCTAACCCTCTCACCCCCTAACCCTCTCACCCTCTCACCCCCTAACCCTCTAACCCTCTCACCCTCTAATCCTCTAACCCTCTAACCCTCTAACCCTCTAACCCCCTAACCCTCTAACCCTCTCACCCTCTAACCCTCTCACCCTCTCACCCTCTAACCCCCTAACCCTCTCACCCTCTCACCCTCTCACCCTCTCACCCCTTAACCCTCTAACCCCCTAACCCTCTCACCCTCTCACCCTCTCACCCTCTCACCCCTTAACCCTCTAACCCCCTCACCCTCTCACCCTCTAATCCCCTAACCCTCTCACCCCCTAACCCTCTCACCCTCTCACCCCCTCACCCTCTAACCCTCTAACCCTAACCCTCTAACCCTCTAACCCCTTAACCCTCTAACCCCCTAACCCTCTAATCCCCTAACCCTCTCACCCTCTCACCCTGTCACCCCCTCACCCTCTCACCCTCTCACCCTCTAACCCTCTAACCCTCTCACCCCTAACCCTCTCACCCTCTAACCCTCTAACCCCCTAACCCTCTAACCCTCTCACCCTCTCACCCTCTCACCCTCTCACCCTCTCACCCTGACTCTTAAAGGCACAACACCCTCTATATTATATTCTATGAATATCTTGTCTCCCCAGGAACCACTGAGTCTCCTGAAGGATCTGATTCCGCTGACGGTAATCCCTCTCTCTGTCTTTCTCTCTCTCTCTCTCTCTGTCCCTCTCTCGGTCCCTCTCTCTGTCCCTCTCTCTCTGTCCCTCTCTCTCTCTCTCTCTCTCTCTCTCTGTCTCCCTCTCTCTCTTTCTCTCTTTATCTCTCTCTCTCTCTGTCTCCCTCTCTCTCTTTCTCTCTTTCTCTCTCTCTCCTCTGTCCCTCTCTCTGTCTCTCGCTCTCTGTCTATCTCTCTTTCTTTCTCTGTCTCCCTCTCTATCTCTCTGTCTCCCTCCCTCTCTTTCTGTCTCTGTCCCTCTCTCTCTCTCTCTCTCTCTCTCTCTCTCTCTCTAATTAATTTCATATAGAATATAGAACTTTCTGTGTTTAACCCTTCAGTCTCTAACTGTTTACTGTTTAACCCTCCAGCTGATGGAGAACCCACCGGAGCTGATGAAGTGGACGACAGCATGGACACTGCAGAGACAACCGAAGAGCCAGACCTTTCAGAGGAGGTGTGTGTGTGTGTGTGTGTGTGTGTGTGTGTGTGTGTGTGTGTGTGTGTGTGTGTGTGTGTGTGTGTGTGTGTGTGTGTGTGTGTGTGTATGTGTGTGTGTGTGTGTGTGTGTGTAATCTTATGTAATCTAACAACACCTAAATAATCTACCATAATCAAACAAGATGATGTCACTAATGATCTCAATGTCCCAGGTGAGAGCAGACAGTGAGGACAGCATGCCAGAAGAAGACGCTTCTGATGAGGAGGTTTGTGGAATAAACATTTTCTGTTAAAGAAAGATTCTCTCAGGTCCAATACAACTCAATCTGTAGGATGGCCTAGAGGAAAAGGTGGCCGACCAGTAACCATGAGGTCTCTGGTTCCTCCTCCCAGTAACCATGAGGTCTCTAGTTCCTCCTCCCAGTAACCATGAGGTCTCTGGTTCCTCCTCCCAGTAACCATGAGGTCTC
Source organism: Hyperoplus immaculatus (assembly GCA_949357725.1). Classification (NCBI taxonomy): domain Eukaryota; kingdom Metazoa; phylum Chordata; class Actinopteri; order Uranoscopiformes; family Ammodytidae; genus Hyperoplus; species Hyperoplus immaculatus. The sequence continues at coordinate 26,825 of CASHTC010000972.1, read as the reverse complement.
TGGTTCCTCCTCCCAGTAACCATGAGGTCTCTGGTTCCTCCCAGTAACCATGAGGTCTCTGGTTCCTCCTCCCAGTAACCATAAGGTCTCTGGTTCCTCCTCCCAGTAACCATAAGGTCTCTGGTTCCTCCCAGTAACCATGAGGTCTCTGGTTCCTCCTCCCAGTAACCATGAGGTCTCTGGTTGGATCCCCGGCACCGGACAGGAGGGTGTTAGTAGTACAACTAGTGGTGGCTGCTATTAAATCTACGGTGCCCACCATCTCTACCATTGTGTCCTTGAGCAAGACACTGAACCCCAAACTGCTCCAGGGGCGCTGTACTATGGCTGACCCTGTGTGAGGACCCCCTCTGGAGTGTGTCTGTCTGTCTGTCTGTCTGTCTGTCTGTCTGTCTGTCTGTCTGTCTGTCTGTCTGTCTGTCTGTACTATGGCTGACCCTGTGTGAGGACCCCCTCTGGAGTGTGTCTGTCTGTCTGTCTGTCTGTCTGTCTGTCTGTCTGTCTGTCTGTCTGTCTGTCTGTCTGTCTGTCTGTCTGTCTGTCTGTCTGTACTATGGCTGACCCTGTGTGAGGACCCCCTCTGGAGTGTGGGAACTTGAGACACACACACACACACACACACAGACACACAGACACACACACACACACAGTAAAGCCAGTGTAAACCCGATTCTCCATTGTCCCTTCACTCACCAACAAGACCCGGAGCTCTGAACTCTTTCACTCGTGTTAAAATCAAACTAAATACTAAACGTTTTCCTTCAGGTGAAATCAGAAGATGAGTCAGAGGAGGAAGGAGCCACAGCTCCAGAAGCTTCTGACGAGGTTTGTGGAAGAAATCTGTTCGTTTCAGCCCGGTTGAGGCCTCCTCCCTCCCCCCTCCCTCCATAGAATCTCAGTCCTCTTCACAGCAGACCCGGGTTAGAATCCAGCCCGGGTCGTTATCTGCATGTCATTCCCCTCTCTGTCTGTCTGTCTGGCTATCTGTCTGTCTGTCCTCTTCACAGCAGACCCGGGTTAGAATCCAGCTCGGGTCGTTCTCTGCATGTCATTCCCCTCTCTGTCTGTCTGTCTGGCTATCTGTCTGTCTGTCCTCTTCACAGCAGACCCGGGTTAGAATCCAGCCCGGGTCGTTCTCTGCATGTCATTCCCCTCTCTGTCTGTCTGTCTGTCTGTCTGTCTGTCTGTCTGTCTGTCTGTCTGTCTGTCTGTCTGTCTGTCTGTCTGTCTGTCCTCTTCACAGCAGACCCGGGTTAGAATCCAGCCCGGGTCGTTCTCTGCATGTCATTCCCCTCTCTGTCTGTCTGTCTGTCTGTCTGTCTGTCTGTCCTCTTCACAGCGGACCCGGGTTAGAATCCAGCCCGGGTCGTTCTCTGCATGTCATTCCCCTCTCTGACCCATTTCATCTCGGTCTCTCTAAACTGTCAATGGTCATGGAAAACACACAAAAATAATCTTAAAAATAATAATAATAATCAAACTAAACCGTGGAAACCTTGTCCTTCAGGAGAACCCAGAGGATGAGGACAGTATGGACTCAGAGGAGGAAACAACCGCCGCTCCAGAGGAATCTGACGAGGTTTGTGGAAGAAATCTGACCAACAACTCAATCTGTCTCAGTGACTTTTTTTTTCTGTTTAACATTTGCCTCTAAATAATGTAATTGTTTGAATGGAAGACAATAGAAACCTGTAGAGTCGAGTAGCCATGTTGGTTGCTTATTTCATTTTATCCTTTATTTTTATATTCCTTTTTTAATTTTTATTTTACGTGTTCATGTGTTTCTCTGAAAAATCTATAAATACAGAATAAAATAATAATCAAACCAAACCGTTGAAACGTTCTTCTTCAGATGAACTCAGAGGATGAAGACAGTACAGCTCCAGATGATTCTGACGAGGTTTGTGGAAGAAATCTGTTCTGTTCAGCCCGGGTTAGAGGCCCCCTCCCTCCCTCTCCCTCCCCCCTCCCTCCCCCCTCCCTCTCCCCTCGCTCTCCCCTCCCACTGCATGTCATTCCCCTCTCTGACACATTTCATCTATGTCTCTACACACTGTCAATGAGGCGACTGTGGCTCAGGTGGTAGAGTGGGTCGGCCAATGATCGAAGGGTTGGCGGTTCGATCCCCACTCTGCCACTTGTGCAAGAGAGTTTGGCCTGCTTTCGGTGTATGACTGTGTATGTAAATGGGAGCAGGTCTCCCTTGCAAAAGAGTCTCCGATCTCAATGGAATTTACCTGAAGAAATAAAAAGGTCATAAATGGTCATGAAAAACGCCCAAAAATAATCTTAGAAAACAATAATAATCAAACTAAAGGATTGAAATCTTCTTCAGGTGAAACCAGAGGGTGAAGACAGTATGGGCTCAGAGGAGGAACCAACCGCCGCTCCAGAGGAATCTGATGAGGTCGTTGCAGCTGATGATGATGATGATGACGCCACAGCCAGCCAATCAGACGAAGGCACTCCTGATGACAGCGACGAGAAAGAGCCGGAAGCTTCAGATGAGGTCGGTCAGTCTCTCTCTCTCTCTCTCTCTCTCTCTCTCTCTCTCTCTCTCTCTCTCTCTCTCTCTCTCATGTCAGTAGGGCCCCCCACCCCCCCGGGTCAGTCCTAGAAACTGTCAGTTTGATTAGTGAAGATTAGAGTTGGTAAAGTCCCTTTAAACCCAAATACACCAAACCCTTCTAACTGTGTTCTGTGGGGTTAGTTAAACCAAACCCTTCTAACTGTGTTCTGTGGGGTTAGTTAAACCAAACCCTTCTAACTGTGTTCTGTGGAGTTAGTTGATAGTAAAGCATCTGAAAAGACCAGGTTTACAGAGGCTTTGACAATACATGTCAATATAACAAATACACGTGAATCAGGATCATAATATTAACAGGTGACAGCTGAGAGCGACAGTTCGGAAGACGCAACAGAAGCACCGGACACTTCTGATGAGGCGGAACCAGCTGAAGACGACAGCAAGGACAGAACCTCGGTGGGTTGGCGCTAATATATTCTGTTTAATATATTCAGTTGAATGTATATGGGATAAAATCTTAACTGTTGTCTTAACAATGTGTGAAATAACAATTTTGAGTATGTCACTTGTTTTGCAGAAGCCAAATCAAAATCAAATATCGTCTGTTATACAGAAATAATCGCAAAATCCACAAAAATATTGAGATTTTATTTGTTGTGGTTACGTCTCTAGGACTCTGAGGAAGACAAAGCTGAAGCTCCAGAAGCTTCTGATGGAGTCACAGCCAGCGAGTCAGAGGAGAAGAGCAAAGAGCTGACAGCTTCAGATGAGGTCAGTCCTGGAGACTATCGGTTTGTCTAGTGCAGATTAAAGTTGATATTTAAAGTCCCTGTAAACCCAAATACACAGAATCTTTCTGTCATCTTGGGAGTTAGTTGCATGATAACAAGCTTCTGAAAAGAGTTAGGCAAATCAATCAATCCAAATGGAAGATATTGTCATTTAAGTTTGATACATTTTACGGAAATTTGGTGTAGATGAGGCGGGCTATGCTCTGGTTCTTATGACACCATAAGTGTTTCGAACCAATCACGGCAGTTCTATAAATACAATGACTGCTGCCATGGAGATGGTTTGATACGCCGACACAGTCCTTTTCGAGGGATGCAAAACTGTGTCAATTATCATTATGGGCAATATCCCCAAAAACACTGGGGGTGCTCGTGGTGTAGTTATTAGAGCCCCCCCATAGAGGCTCAGTCCTCTTCACAGCAGACCCGGGTTAGAATCCAGCCCGGGTCGTTCTCTGCAAGTCATTCCCTTCTCTGATACATTTCATCTCTGTCTCTACACACTGTCAATGGTCATGGAAAACGCCCAAAAATAATCTCTAAAAAAAAATCAAAAAATAAAAGTAATCAATCTAAATACACTTTCTTCTTCGAGGTGCTCCGGTGGCATAGTGGATAGAGCGTGTACCATATTGGCTCTGGCCTTTGTTGCAGCGGTCGCGGGTTCAAATCCGACCCGTGGACCTTTACTGCAGGTCATCCCCACTCTCTCTCTCTCTCTCTGTCTCCCCATTTCAACTCTGTATTGTCTAATAAAGCTTGAAAATGCCGAAAAATAATCTTTAAATAAACGTTGTTCTTCAGGTGAAACCAGAGGGTGAGGACAGTATGGACTCAGAGGAGGAACCAACCGCAGCACCAGAGGAATCTGATGAGGTCGTTCCAGCTGATGATGATGATGATGATGATGACGCCACAGCCAGCCAATCAGACGAGGTCGGCCCAACAGGAGAGGAGGGAGGCTCCAGAAAGGAGGGGGATCTGCTCACAGAACCAAATGTTTCAGATGAAGCAGAGACAGCAGAAGGTCAGGAGCCCACTGAGTCCGAGCAGAGCGACTCGAAGGACGCAGAGGAGACTGCTGAAGGCTCAGAGGAAACAGAGGTGGATTCTGACAGCCAGGGAGACTCTGAGGAATCCAAGGAATCAAAGGAGTCATCCGAGTCTACAGATGAATCCGACTCCAAACAAAAGTCTGCAGACGAGAGCGATGAGGTCGTCCCAGCTGATGACTCCGCCGGCTCCATGGAGGATCCAGGTAACGACCAGAAGAAGGTTTAGAAACAAACTGACATCTATGGCTCCAAGGAGAATTCAATTGATTAACAGGTTCAAGTAGAGAGCCACCCTGAAGTATGCACTATGCATACTTAAGGGGTTAGAGGGTTAGGGGGTTAGGGGGTTAAGGGGTTAGAGGGTGAGGGGGTTAGAGGGTTATGGGGTTAGGGGGTTAGGGGGTTAGGGGGTTAAGGGGTTAGAGGGTGAGGGGGTTAGAGGGTTATGGGGTTAGGGGGTTAGGGGGTTAGGGGGTTAGAGGGTTAGGGGATTAGGGGGTTAGAGGGTTAGGGGGTTAGAGGGTTGGGGTTAGGGGAGATTTACCTGGCCTTGTGAGGTCCAGCTAAAGATCAGGATCATGTGTGAAGAACCACGCTAACAAAAGATCCAGATTGACGAGGCCGTTAAAGGCGGAGTCAGCGATTCTGGGGAACGCTTGTTGTCAGTGAAAATCTCCTCATGATCCATTACCTTTTTTTACATACCAGTTAACAGAGCATAGGCTGGGTATTAACCCTGGACTTTTTTAAGCACACACACAGTACAGACAGGTAGTGGATCTTGAGGAGATATTCACTGATTTTGACAAGAAGTCATTTTGACATCAAGCTTTCTCCAGAATCACTGACTACACCTTTCAGAAATTAACAAATAAATCATCTAGGTTGTCTTTGTTATAAAATCCAGAGTAGAACTTAACTTCTGTTACAGAGAGTTCTGAACAATGTATGAACTGTCAATGGAAACAGAATGTTGAATATCTCATTCCATCCACAGAATCCACTGACGAACCGGACTCGGAGCAGAGCAACATGATGGAGGGTCCAGGTACAGTGTCTCCGTTTACCTGCTGAGAGCAGCTGGTCTAGTGTTAGGGTTAGGGTTAGCATTTCTGTTAGTGGAAGGCAGCTTCTGATGGGTTCGGATTAGGGTTAACGGTTACATGAACCAATCAGGGGCTGCCGTCCACTAACAGACAGAAAGTGGGGAGGGTCTGGTCTGACTGGAGGCTAGATTGATGACTACATGAACCAATCAGGGGCTGCCTTCCACCAACAGACGGGGCCGGACTAGAATCTTCAGGGATCGATACAAGAGTTTAGAGATGTGTCTAAACATCAGAAGTTTGTTTGTGTTGATGAGTTTTCCTCTGTTTCCTGGAGCAGACTCCACCGGCGAGCCAGACTCCGAGGCCCAGAGCGACTCCATCGAGGATCCAGGTAAAGATCAGATCATGTGTCTCCGTTTTAGGGCGTGGCTAGTAGTATGTCCTGGGGGTTTGAGAGGTTCCTCCCAGTAACCATGAGGTCTCTGGTTCCTCCTCCCAGTAACCATGAGGTCTCTGGTTCCTCCTCCCAGTAACCATGAGGTCTCTGGTTCCTCCTCCCAGTAACCATGAGGTCTCTGTTTCCTCCCAGTAACAATGAGGTATCTGGTTCCTCCCAGTAACCACGAGGTCTCTGTTTCCTCCCAGTAACCATGAGGTCTCTGGTTCCTCCTCCCAGTAACCATGAGGTCTCTGTTTCCTCCCAGTAACCATGAGGTCTCTGGTTCCTCCTCCCAGTAACCATGAGGTCTCTGGTTCCTCCTCCCAGTAACCATGAGGTCTCTGGTTCCTCCTCCCAGTAACCATGAGGTCTCTGTTTCCTCCCAGTAACCATGAGGTATCTGGTTCCTCCCAGTAACCATGAGGTCTCTGGTTCCTCCCAGTAACCATGAGGTATCTGGTTCCTCCTAGTTACCATGAGGTCTCTGGTTCCTCCCAGCAACCATGAGGTCTCTGGTTCCTCCCAGTAACCATGAGGTCTCTGGTTCCTCCTCCCAGTAACCATGAGGTCTCTGTTTCCTCCCAGTAACCATGAGGTATCTGGTTGAATCCCCGGCACCAGACAGGAGGGTGTTAGTAGTAAAACTAGTGGTGGCTGTTATTACATCTACGATGCCCACCATCTCTACCATTGTGTCCTTGAGCAAGACACTTAACCCCAAACTTCTCCAGGGGCGCTGTACTATGGCTGACCCTGTGTGAGGACCCCCTCTGGAGTCTGTCTGTCTGTCTGTCTGTCTGTCTGTCTGTCTGTACTATGTCTGACCCTGTGAGAGGAACCCTTTCTGGAGTGTGTCTGTCTGTCTGTCTGTCTGTCTGTACTATGTCTGACCCTGTGTGAGGACCCCCTCTGGAGTGTGGGAACTTGAGAGGGGAGATGAGAAAAGACTCATTTCAATGTGCCCTATGTACAATTGACTAATAAAGCAAAACATAACTGAACAACAAGAACAAAAGAGAGACCAGTCTGATCTGATCCATCTGGACTGTGTGGGGAGGAACCGGGCCAATCAGGAGCCGCCGTCTATCTGCCTGCCTGTCTGTCTGTCTGTCTGTCGCTCTCTCAGGTAAACAGGTGTTTGTGTTGATGGGTTTTTCTTTTGTTTGCGTTTGCAGAGCCCACACCGGAGCAGCCTGTGCAGCCGGACCAGGCCACCGCCGCTCCATAGGAGGGTCAGTACCTCACATCAGCCAAATCACTTTAGTCATAAAGTTATTAAAATGATACATAATTATAATGATGAATATTGTTTGATGATTAACTGGATCTTTTTGCTTCTTTCAGCCACAAACTAGAAGCTCGGCATGAGACTTGTGGAAGCTGCAGGTAAATCACAGTTCACTTTAACACTAATAACACAGTAAAAACACATTAGTATCCAGGTGCATTAGTGTCCAGGTGCATTAGTATCCAGGTGCATTAGTGTCCAGGTGCATTAGTGCATTAGTGTCCAGGTGCATTAGTGTCCAGGTGCATTAGTGTCCAGGTGCATTAGTGTCCAGGTGCATTAGTATCCAGGTGCATTAGTGTCCAGGTGCATTAGTGTCCAGGTGCATTAGTGCATTAGTGTCCAGGTGCATTAGTGCATTAGTGTCCAGGTGCATTAGTATCCAGGTGCATTAGTATCCAGGTGCATTAGTGTCCAGGTGCATTAGTGCATTAGTATCCAGGTGCATTAGTGCATTAGTGTCCAGGTGCATTAGTGCATTAGTATCCAGGTGCATTAGTGTCCAGGTGCATTAGTGTCCAGGTGCATTAGTGTCCAGGTGCATTAGTATCCAGGTGCATTAGTATCCAGGTGCATTAGTATCCAGGTGCATTAGTGTCCAGGTGCATTAGTGTCCAGGTGCATTAGTGTCCAGGTGCATTAGTGTCCAGGTGCATTAGTGTCCAGGTGCATTAGTGTCCAGGTGCATTAGTATCCAGGTGCATTAGTGTACAGGTGCATTAGTGTCCAGGTGCATTAGTGTCCAGGTGCATTAGTATCCAGGTGCATTAGTATCCAGGTGCATTAGTGTCCAGGTGCATTAGTGTCCGTGTCCAGGTGCATTCTCTGAAACCTCTCAGATTAGTGGATCACTTCCTAATCGCTCAGTGTAAACGAGGCCTTAGAGACAGGAAGTGACATCACATTCTCTGCTTTAAATACAAACTGCAAAATTAACTTGTTTGTGTTTTCTTTCACAGTGACGTCGCCACGACAACATCAGCAGCGACTAAACCTCGTCCTCCGGCTCCATTAGTCTATTTTCCACCAATCAACTGTCTCACTCTCTGCCTGCCTGCCTGCCTTTCTGTCTGTCTGTCTGTCTCACGGTCTGCCTGTTGGTCTGTCGGTCTGCCTGCCTGCCTGCCTTTCTGTCTGTCTGTCTGTCTGTCTATCCGTCTGTCTGTGTCTGTCTGTCTGTCTGTCTGTCTGTCGCACGCTCTGCCTGTTGGTCTGTCGGTCTGTCTGCCTGTCTGTCTGCCTGCCTGTCTGACTGCCTGTCTGCCTGTCTGACTTCCTGTCTGTCTGCCTGTCTGTCTGCCTCCAGTCTAAAACAGCTGCTGACATTAAATCACTTGTTAACGTGTAAATATCACCTTTTTCTTTGTCCGAGCAGAAGATGGAAAATAAAGTTTGAATCGTCAACTGAGTCTTTACTGAACCAATATGAAATGAACATGAAACAATCATTTAAGTCTAGTTTTAGTCAATTAAAATGGTATTTTAGTCTCTTTTTTGTAATGTAATGTTAATATAGTACAAGTGCCTAGTATAGTAAGACAAAACCCAAATGCTCTTCTCACCCATTTCACAAGTCAAACAAGGTTATCTTATTATTATATTATTGTAACATTATCAAGAATGCATTCAATTCCAGACACGGGAGACGCTCAGATTTGAATTTACAACATATTTATTAGCTTTAGTACGCATTTATTAGCTTTAGTACGCATTTATTAGCTTTAGTACGCATTTATTAGCTTTAGTACGCATTTATTAGCTTTAGTACGCATTTATTTGCTTTAGTACGCATTTATTAGCTTTAGTACGCATTTATTAGCTTTAGTACGTATTTATTTGCTTTAGTACGCATTTATTAGCATCAGTACGCATTTATTAGCTTTAGTACGCATTTATTAGCTTTAGTACGTATTTATTAGCTTTAGTACGCATTTATTAGCTTTAGTACGTATTTATTAGCTTTAGTACGCATTTATTAGCTTTAGTACGCATTTGTTAGCTTTAGTACGTATTTATTAGCTTTAGTACGTATTTATTAGCTTTAGTACGTATTTATTAGCTTTAGTACGCATGCCAAGCCAGTGGATGGCAGTGACACTTGTAGTCTAGTAGTTAGCTCTATTTGGTGTCTATAAAGTTTACTGTAACCAATAAGGAATGCCGCTAACGTTCATTA
>CASHTC010000972.1:0-2500 GCA_949357725.1 Hyperoplus immaculatus | reverse complement strand
AACCCCTAACCTCTAACCCTCTAACCCCTAACCTCTAACCCCTAACCCTAACCTCTAACCCCTAACCTCTAACCTCTAACCCCTAACCTCTAACCCCTAACCCTCTAACCCTCTAACCTCTAACCCCTAACCCTCTAACCTCTAACCCCTAACCTCTAACCCTAACCCTAACCTCTAACCCTAACCTCTAACCTCTAACCCCTAACCCTAACCCTAACCTCTAACCCCTAAACCCTAAACCCTAACCTCTAACCCCTAACCCCTAACCTCTAACCTCTAACCCTCTACCCCTAACCCTACCCTCAACCTTTCTGGGGGTGCTTCCCCGAAAATGTTGAGTGTCTAACACTAAATTTCCTGCATTTTGGTGAAATTATCTGCAGCAATTTTAGACATCAAAACAACTATTTCCTTAAAGGAAACAAAGAATGAGGCAGCCAAAGTTACACACTGCACCTTTAAACAATGCAGCTCCGTGATTGGCTGTTTGTGTGTTTCAGGGAATGGCCGCCAGACGCTGCTGACGGACGCACACGGAGGTAAAAATAATTATTCTATCAAATATATTTTATTTGTTCAAAATCAAAGACTTTGATCAGTCAGCTGTTCGACTGTCGGTCGTTTCTGTAGCAACCGATCAGCTGATCTCCAACAGTGACGTCATCACGGAACTCATGATGATGTCAACAGGGACCGGTCTCCATGGCGACCTCACAGGTGACACATTGACGTAATGCATTCACACACACACACACACACACACACACACACACACACACACACACACAGAGGGCTTGGGACGGGCTACCAACGCACAGACTCAAGTGATATGCGAGGTGAATCGCAAGCTGGAAGTGATTCCTGGACTTATCCAAAAAGGGGATGCCATCTGGGTGAGGATGGGCACCCCGCGACCCGTGAAATGGATGGGCACCCCGCGACCCGTGGAATGGCCGCTACATTTCAGTAATTTTGGATTAAATGAAACCAGTGACTCTGAGGCCGGCTACACATTCCAGCGCCTAGTCTCAATCGCAAAACAAATTTGCTATCTCTGGATTCGGCTCCCCACTCTGACCTTGGAGGTGTATCTCTTCTCTCTCCGGGATGTTTATGCAGAAAGACGCTCTGCCCCCCCCCCACCCCTCCTCCTCTCCTGTGAACTCTATCTGTGGCTGGGCTTCGAGGTCGTCTGCCCCCCCCCCCCAAGGTCGAGGTCGTCCCCTTGGACTCGCAAATAACAACTAGCGTCAGGGGCTCCCGTTGTGTCTAGGCGGATTGGAGTCCACGGAACACACACACACACTCTCACACACACACACACACACACACACACACACACACACACACACACACACACACACACACACCAATAGCTAACTGTATTAACCTGAGGCGTTCTGATTGGTTCCAGCCTCGGGCCTCGGGGTCGGCCGTGATGAGGTCACAGCTCATGATGTCACAGGTGAGACTTTCACTGACACACACACACTCACACACAGACACACACACACACACACTTTAAGAGTTTTACTAAAGTTTAAATGTTACGTCAGTTTCAGGTGTTTACTCACAAACTGACCTGGTTACCATGGCAACAGACTCACACACAGACCTGGTTACCATGGCAACAGACCCCACAGACATTGTTTCCATGGCAACAGACTCAATAGGTGAGACTCCTCCCACAGACAGGTCAGAGGTTAAAAGGTCAAAACTGTAGTTTAACATCTGTGTGTCTGTCTGTCTGTGTGTCTGTGTCTGTGTGTCTGTCTGTCTGTCTGCCTGTCTGTGTCTGTCTGTGTCTGTGTCTGTCTGTCTGTCTGTCTGTCTGTCTGTGTGTCTGTGTCTGTGTGTCTGTCTGTCTGTCTGTCTGTCTGTCTGTCTGTCTGTCTGTCTGTCTGTGTCTGTCTGTAGTTTCAGATCCAACAGGAAGTCCTCTGGACTACAGTAAGTAATTTATTTACGCACAGTTATTCTACCTAACAATTTGAAATGTTTGTTAATGTGTGTCTGTCTGTGTGTCTGTCTGTCTGTCTGTCTGTCTATCTACTGTGTCTGTCTGTCTGTCTGTCTGTATGTCTGTCTGTCTATCTACTGTGTCTGTCTGTCTGTCTGTCTGTCTGTCTGTCTGTCTATCTACTGTGTCTGTCTGTCTGTCTGTCTGTCTGTCTATCTACTGTGTCTGTCTGTCTGTGTGTGTGTCTGTCCGTTTGTCTGTCTGTGTGTGTCTGTCTGTCTGTCTGTCTGTCTGTGTCTGTCTGTCTGTCTGTCTGTCAGGTCATCCAGCGCTGGTGGATCAAACACAGACAGCTGGTAAGTTTCACTGTAGTTACAACCGAACATTAACAGACTTTAACTGGAAGTATTAAAAACTGCTAAGTAGTCTGGTTCATGAATGCAGCGCGCGCAGACGAGCTGTCTGTCTGTCTGTCTCTGTCTGTCTGTCTGTCTGTCTGTCTGTCTCTGTCTGTCTGTCTGTCTGTCTGTCTGTCTGTCT
>CASHTC010000971.1:15000-17500 GCA_949357725.1 Hyperoplus immaculatus | reverse complement strand
TCTTTTTACTACACTACATACTAAAGTACAGAAGAGTTTTAGTCTTTTTACTACACTACATACTAAAATACAGAAGAGTTTTAGTCTTTTTACTACACTACATACTAAAGTACAGAAGAGTTTTAGTCTTTTTACTACACTACATACTAAAGTACAGAAGAGTTTTAGTCTTTTTACTACACTACATACTAAAGTACAGAAGAGTTTTAGTCTTTTTACTACACTACATACTAAAGTACAGAAGAGTTTTAGTCTTTTTACTACACTACATACTAAAGTACAGAAGAGTTTCAGTCTTTTTACTACACTACATACTAAAGTACAGAAGAGTTTTAGTCTTTTTACTACACTACATACTAAAGTACAGAAGAGTTTTAGTCTTTTTACTACACTACATACTAAAATAGAGAAGAGTTTTAGTCTTTTTACTACACTACATACTAAAATACAGAAGAGTTTTAGTCTTTTTACTACACTACATACTAAAATACAGAAGAGTTTTAGTCTTTTTACTGCACTACATACTAAAGTACAGAAGAGTTTTAGTCTTTTTACTACACTACATACTAAAGTACAGAAGAGTTTTAGTCTTTTTACTACACTACATACTAAAGTACAGAAGAGTTTTAGGGCCACAGACAGGAGAGAAATCATCAGATAAGAAAGATTTATTTTCATTATGTTGAGAAATGTCAAGAATAAAGATGAATACTCCATCATGCTATTGGAGTTAGTGGGGCATTTATGTATTTTCAACATACTACAATTGACGTGCATGTATTGGGACATCCTTTTTCTGGCATACTGAATAGTAGGGAAGTATGGGGATTGGAACGCAGGGTTTATGTCCACATGTACGCAGGTTTGCAGACACATTTCAGACACAAAAGCCATGTTAAATTACTGCTGCAGATTTCAACGGTATGATATTTCAATCACATTTACATGAAGATTTATTAGTGAAGACAGAAGCTAATATATTCTATGTCATGAACGCACACACACACACACACACACACACACGCACGCACGCGCACACGCACGCGCACATGCATGCGCGCACGCACGCACACACACACACACACACACACACACAGGTCCGGTGACCGATAGTAACCTTTCATTCTAACGGATGCATCCACTTCCGCTCTCTGGAAACACGGTCAGAGTTCACCCTACAAAATAAAAGCTTGGTCAGCAGTTTAACAGACACTTCTCCATTCTCTCAAACAACTTTGTAATATTTTGAAATGCGGGAGTTGCGGTCAGTTTAAGAATGAAACCAACATTAAAACAAAACTATTCTTTAAATATTTCACTTTAGGCAAGGCAAGGCAAGGCAAGGCAAGGCAAGGCAAGGCAAGGCAAGGCAAGGCAAGGCAAGGCAAGGCAAGGCAAGGCGAGACGAGGCGAGGCGAGGCGAGGCGAGGCGAGGCGAGGCGAGGCGAGGCGAGGCGAGGCGAGGCGAGGCGAGGCGAGGCGAGGCGAGGCAAGGCAAGTTTATTTATATAGCACAATTCAGACACAAGGCCACTCAAAGTGCTTTACAGGGGCAAGATTAGAATACATGAAACACATTACAAAACATTTAAAAGCGAATGAATAGAAATAGAACATTTAAATAAGATAAAAATTACAGGTTACTTTATGTGTTTGTTGAATCTAAAACATTTAAAGGTGCAGTGTGTAATATGACATCATCAAGAAAGTTCTACAAAGTTCTAGAATGCAACGCTCCCTGGGTAACCCCACCCCTTTAGAATAATAACAGAAGCTACAGTGGCCTTCAAGGACAAGAACAATTCTAAATTTTAAACAATGCACCTGATGACATTCCAACTATGACACTTTCAAGATGGCGGCACTAGGCCTTGGTCCAAAATATGCAGAAATATGGACATATATGAGACCCTTTCTAAGGGAAAAAAAAATAATTCCAATTTTTTTTTCAGCTATTATGCACCAAATTAAATGTACTTATGGATATTATAATTACTTTCTACAAAATCTGCTGGGAAATAAAACCCAAAATTCTACACACTGCAGGTGTAAATGAATAGGAATTGAACATTTAAATAGAATAAAAGTGACAGGTCAGTTTATGTGTTTGTTGAATCTAAAACTTTCACTTTTTGAATTAAAAAATTAAATCATGGAAAAAAACTTTCTCATGAGTAAGTAAGTAAGTAAAATGTATTTATAAAAGCACACTTATAACAGTTTGCACTGACCAAAGTGCTGTACATAGAGCATTCAGTAGGCCAACATGAACGCAACATAACAACAACAATAGAATGACATTCATATGTTTTTAAAATGCACCTGTTATCCGCATGTACAATATTTTCATATATTTTATTTATTTTCAATACAATTTAGCAATAGGCCTAGGTGTTGCTTCACAGAACACCATTTTATTTTCCTCTGTGCAGCAGAAATTACGCACTAAATTACGCTTTAAATCAATAGTTTTTTTTCAATAGAAATTTTTCTGAACTGT
>CASHTC010000970.1:0-13325 GCA_949357725.1 Hyperoplus immaculatus | reverse complement strand
GCGCGCGATTCACTACGGAAGCATGATCAACCTCAAGAGACTGAAAATTCGCTGAGATGTTTAAAAAAAATTATCAGTAGTTTTAAAAATACCCGGAGTTGTTTGCAAATGAATCCACTACTATTGCTCAGCTGAGAGAGAGAGAGAGAGAGAGAGAGAGAGAGAGAGAGAGAGAGAGAGAGAGAGAGAGAGAGAGAGAGAGAGAGAGAGAGAGAGAGAGAGAGAGAGAGAGAGAGAGAGAGAGAGAGAGAGAGAGAGAGAGAGAGAGAGAGAGAGAGAGAGAGAGAGAGAGAGAGAGGTGCATCTAGAACATTAGAATATCATGGAAAGGTTTTATTCAAAAAGGGAAGATGTCATATATTCTAAGATTCAGTACACAAAGTGAAATATGTCAGTTCCAGTATCTCAAAATATAACCATCAAATACAGAAATGTTGACCATCTGAAAAGTATGTTTATTCTAGATTAATTTCAATGTATGCATAACAAAGCTAGAATACATGAAAGTTTCACTTTTTAAATAATTATTATTATTATTAATTTTTTTAATTTTTCACTGATATTCTAATCGCTATAGATGCACCTGTATGACCGCCAAATACCTATTTATCAATACGTTTTGTATGGAGTAGCTTATTGTGGTTGTGTTTTGCCTAACTGACCCTTTCTTGTGTTCTCGCTGTAGTGTATAGATGTTGTTGTGAATGTGTGTGTGTGTGTGTGTGTGTGTGTGTGTGTGTGTGTGTGTGTGTGTGTGTGTGAGCCTAAATGACCTATTGTATAGTATAGAATCTAGTATATATAATCCAGCAAATGTTGAACTGTCCTCACCACCCCTCTCTCTCTTTCTGTGCATTTTTCTTTTTTTACTACAAAACTTCAAACTTTACATTCACCCCATCTCCCCCCATTCTCCATCCTCCTCTAACTCCTCCTAATACCTTCCCAGGCGCTTTCAAAGCCCGGGACGGCCCACCTGGCCCTGTGCTCACATCAGGGGGGCCTCTTGTCCAAAAATCAACCCCACAATACTGCAGTCCTTTCGGGTCCAACATCCAATCATTTGGTGTCAATCAACCATCCACGCCCAATTTCGGAGCTACTTTTCCCCCCAGCGAAACGTCCCAATTTCAGGTACCGTCCCAAACTTGGATGGGAGTGTCTCAATCGGGCTTGAATAGGGTTCTAGAGAGTTCTCCTCAGTGTTCCGGAAGTGGAATGTTACGATACAATTCCATGGGAGGGAGTCCCGCTCTTAACATGGGGCTGAATATGAGGGATCGGTTTGGGGGTTTGGGATCGGCTCAATCCGGTGTCTTTGGGGGGTGTGACCAAGCTAAGGCAGCACCCCCTGTGGTTGGATCCAGTACTACACAGGCACAGGGCAACGGGGTGGGACAGAGGGTCAATCAGAACCAAAATCCATTCCTTTTCTGACATCTTCACTTGTAGATTTTTGGGTTCACAGAGACTTTAAAGGTGGAGTCAGTGATTCTGGAGAATGATTGACCTACTGTGTGTCACTGACGCTACCTTTAAATGACCATACGGGCTAGTTTTACATGTTTCAGCCTTTTAAATGCGTAGATTTGCCTCTGAAACATAGCTAAGGGATTTTTAAATGACCTTTATACTTAAAGGTGCAGTGTGTAACATGACATCATCAAGAAAGTTCTACAAAGTTCTAGAATGCTACTCTCCCTGGGTAACCCCAACCCTTTTGAATAATAACAGAAGCTACAGTGGCCTTCAAGGACAGGAACAATTCTAAATTTTAAACAATGCACCTGATGACATTCCAACTATGACACTTTCAAGATGGCAGCACTAGGCCTTGGTCCAAAATATGCAGACATATGGAGATATATGAGACCCTTTCTAAGGGGAAAAAAATAATTAAATTTTTTTTTTCAGCTATTATGCACTAAATTAAATGTACTTATGGATATTATAATTACTTTCTACAAAATCTGCTAGGAAATAAAACCCAAAATTCTACACACTGCAGCTTTAAAGTTCTTCCAGGCACACAATCATTTATATTAAGATATCCAAGGCTCATTCCAAGCAAATAAAATAAACGGCAACTTTTATTTTCAAGCGATTATTCACTAATTAAAACGTACTTGTGAATATTACATTCCATTTCTGCCAAATCTGTTCTTAAAAATCCCAATGAATTCTACAGACTGCAACTTTTAGTGTTTAACTTTTGAAAAATAGGCAGTTGTTAACTTAGGTTAAAGCTGCAGTGTGTAGAATTTTGGGTTTTATTTCCTAGCAGATTTTGTAGAAAGTAATTATAATATCCATAAGTACATTTAATTTAGTGCATAATAGCTGAAAAAATTGTTTTGAATTATTATTTTTTCCCTTAGAAAGGGTCTCATATTAGGGCTGCAACTAACGATTATTTTGATAATCGATTAATCTGTCGATTATTTTCTCGATTAATCGATTATTAATCGATTAGTGTTTTGGTCCGTAAAATGTCAGAAAATGGTGAAAAATGTTGATCAATTTTCCAAAGCCCATGTTGACGTCCTCAAATGTATTGTTAAGTCCAAAACACACAGATATTTCAGTTTACTGTCATAATAGGATTAAAGAAACCAGAAAATATTCATACTTGAGAAGCTGAAATCAGAGAATTTGGAAATGTTTTATTAAAAAAATACTCAAAACGATGAATCGATTATCAAAATAGTTGGCGATTATTTTAATAATCGATTCATCGATTAATCGTTGCAGCTCTATCTCATATATCTCCATATTTCTGCATATTTTGGACCAAGGCCTAGTGCCTCCATCTTGAAAGTGTCATAGCTGGAATGTCATCAGGTGCATTATTTAAAATGTAGAATTGTTCTTGTCCTTGAAGGCCACTGTAGCTTCTGTTATTATTCGAAAGGGTTGGGGTTACCCAGGGAGCGTTGCATTCTAGAACTTTGTAGAACTTTCTTGATGATGTCATATTACACACTGCACCTTTAAATCATGTGCACGGTTTGTCAGGCTGAAACATGCAAAACTACCTGTTTAAGGATCCTTAAATGTTTACCATTAGCTCAAACCTCCCTCTCCTTGACATCTACACACACGTCCAGTTAATACAGTATTACAGCCATGGTTTACAACATGTATGCAGCCTAATGTATGAAGAGAAACACACACACAATATCCAGAATATGTGTGAAAATTTACCTTTTTTTTTAAGCGAGTCAACCACCATTCCTATTCTCTTTGATGCACAAAGTACGTACGGACCTAAGAGAGAGAGTGTCTCTGCGTTCACTGGATCATTATTGTGTATGATTTTGTGACACCTGTAAAACATTGACACAACTGAAACGGAGGGAAAAACGTCACTGTAGGTTTTCATTTTAGTGTGCACGTGTTTGAGTGTGTGTGTGACGTGTGTGTACATGCACTGTGTGTGTGTGTGTGTGTGTAGTATTACATATATATATATCTTGCTGGTGTAAATAGTCGAAGTTATCACGGATAAACCTTGAATATAATGTACATTAGAGTGTTACAACCACGAGTAACTATTTATTGATCTATTTATTGATTTATTGCTTGATTATTTATTGACACAACGATGCAACGATGGCCTCCCAATGAAGACAACATTCAGGTTACGATACAGTGTGTGTGTGTGTGTAGCGTGAGCGGCTATACGCTAAATTTGACCGTTTCAAATAATGCATTCATCAATCGTCTCGGTAACCAACGGTGGCTTTCTCTTCCCTGTTTTGATTTGTAGTCCTTGTAGTTCTGAATCCAGTGTGTGTAATAATCGAACATGTCTCCGCTGTCTACTGGCATTCAATGAGAAACTGAAAAAAAAAACTGAAATGTAATATTGTGTGATGTTGTTTAGCTGTGCTGGCTAAATAAATAAATAAATTAATTTGAACATATCTGTGTGTGTGTGTGTGTGTGTGTGTGTGTGTGTGTGTGTGTGTGTGTGTGTGTGTGTGTGTGTGTGTGTGTGTGTGTGTGTGTGTGTGTGTGTGTGTGTGTGTGTGTGTGTGTGTGTGTGTGTGTGTGTGTGTGTGTGTGTGTGTGTGTGTGTGGGGGCTATTCTGGAGAACGCTTGTTGTCAAAATCTTTTGGTGAAAATTTGTGAGTTTTTTTTCTCAAGCTCCCTTATGTTACCTTTTATGCTTTTTCATCTCACACAGAGTACAGACAGGTAATGTGATGTGAGGAGATATTCACGGATAAGAATCACTTTGTGTTTATGGGGGATTTCTGGGAGCTCAATTTTATCTTCAACCCATAAGGACATTACCAAATCTAACCAATAGAGGGCCTCGCATACACATATTTAGACACAACATATTCGACTCACAAAATGACTGGAAGTATTTCACCCATGCCCTTCAAATAAGTCTGCCATAAGGCCTTGAGAATCAAACTCATTCTGGTTCTACTTAAAGCAGCTATGAGTAACATTTAAATATCTTTTAAACAGCCTAATGTTTCCTCTGATAATCATAGCCGAAAAGAGTCCGGTGCCCTCACACTTTCAATAGGCTACACGGACATGCACTATATTGCGTCCTATTCATTTGACTCTTGCACGGATTGCACGCGCTAGAAAACAGCTTTGCGACAGCTGGCGTCGTAAAAATACTACCGCTCTTGTCCAAAGGGGCCGCCAACGGACAAAGTTACTCGTAGTGGCTTTAAAGGTTCTCCAAGGAACTTTTAGTTTTTCTTGTACCCCTTTTGCACAAAAGCGGTAATGTTTTTACCACGCCAGCGGTTTGCTGTTACATGTCATTAATGATCATCAGAGGAAAAATTAGACTGTTTCAAAAATATTCAAAAGTTCCTCGTAGCACCTTTTTTTTAAGTTCACTACTCAATTAAATTGACTTTGTTTCTGTCCACCACTGCCTGTAGCGGGCAGTTTGAAAAGCTCAGGGGTTAAAACACACACACACACACACACACACACACACACACTCTCCTGTCACTGACTCCGCCTCTAAGTGAACCTTGCTAATTGACTTACAGCAGCACTAGGAGGTTGGTTTCAGCTAAAGCTCCCGGGACAGATCACCGTTTGTCCTGGATTCCGTTGCTGCAGGTAGGACATTTAAACAGACTTGTGTCACCATGAGAACGCTGAAATATACAGTATCACAACCGTTAGACTTGAGAAACCGAATGCTAAGAAGTAATAAGTTAAGTGGGCATTTTGACTTTTTTTGTTGGACTTAATGGTATTAATAGTATGTACAGCTCCGTAAAAAGATTAAGAGACCACTCCAAATATTCAGTGTCTCTTGTTTTACTCTTTAGAGGCATATGTTTGAGTAGAATGAACATTTTGATTTTATAATATAAACCACTGACAAGATTTCTAGCAAATTCACAATAAAAATATTGTTTATTTAGAGCATTTTCAATAAGTAACGTAGAGATGAAGATTTAAGAAAAATCCAGACTGGGCTCTTAATTTTTTTTGTGTCTTAAATTAGGTTTGAATGGATGACTTCAGAAGGAATTTAAAGGGGAGTAATTGAAATGCATTTATTTAAAATATTGAATCGATATTTATTTGTTAAATATGCAATCACAAGCGTTTGATTTTTATACCGATATACATCGAATCAAGTGAGAAACAGTTTAGATTATTGTCCTCGTTTCATTAAAGTATGTGTTTGAGTTTGCCAGGGATAATGACTTAATTGAATTGGAATGTTAATTTGGTCTATTTGTGGTCACACCAGTGCTTGCCTCGTCATCCCAGACAATTTAATTCCGTTACATCACGATTTGTATTGAGTCCCATGTCATGTGCAGCTGTGTTGTGATTTTTTTTTTAAATGCATTATCTAAACAGTCAAACCATGTCCTACAGCCCCCGGAAAAAAAAATTATTAAAAAAAATGTATCACATCTTTATCTCTACATTACTTAAAGGCCTACTTCACCGGTTTGAATATGAAGGTGTATTGAATTCTGAGATCCTATGTAGTATAAATGTGCCTTTTCTCAGGCTAGGATGAACCGATTTTAATTTTTTTTTTTGCACATTTATACTACATAGGATCTCAGAATTCAATACACCTTCATATTCAAACCGGTGAAGTAGGCCTTTAATGAAAATGCTCTAACTGACAATATTTGTATTGTGAATTTGGTAGCAATGTTGTCAGTAGTTTGTAATATTAAACCAAAATGTTCATTCTACTCAAACATATGCCTCTAAAGAGTAAAACAAACAAGAGACACTGGACATTTGGAGTGGTCTCTTAATTTTTTCCAGAGCTGTATATTGTAAGTGTGATCGAAGGTGTTGCTTTTTGGATATTGAGAATAACAGACACATGATAACACAATTTTTTACATGCTTTCTGGAACATAGTCTATAGAGTTTAACTCAAAAGTTTAACTGGGGTTGACACATGGGCATTTAACTGGTAGTTTGGTAGTGGGGCACAAAATATACTGAGTCACCATTCACGACCAACTGTTCACACACACTCACACACACACACATACACACACACACACACACACACACACACACACACACACACACACACACACACCATCCCAAACACACCATGAAATTAAAACAACATATCATAGAATCCAATTGTAGATTAAGAATGTATTTTATAAGGTCATATTGCATTAGTCTTAGTACAGTCCTTGGTTATCAGTGTGCACCATGAAACAGTGGTATTTTAGCTTAAAGCTGGGGTATATGATTTCTGATTGGTCAAAGTTAACATGAGCTGTACACTTTGACCAATCAGAGCGAGGCTCCGATTCTCTGTTCTTATTGGCTGTTGGGACTGTCCATTCGGTTTGGCTCGACGTTGTTGGTGTAGATTGGTCAGGGAGGGACCATAGAGGAGGGACCAAAGAGAACAAGTGGAGCGGTTGAGGTATTTGGATTCGAATCTCTATCCCAACTGCCATTTTCTCCCCAAATCCTCCACCCCAGCTTTAAGATAACCACAGTCAGAATATCGTATACCAGCAGTTAGTCAGTTCTGTTTGTTCTGTGATGTCATGTTTTGTGCTCTGAGGTTCCGTTTTTTTTTTTTATCTTACTTAATTATATTTTCTTTTAACATTGATGTCAGGGGACTACAGATGAAAAATTGTCTTTTGGCTTATTCTGGCATTTTTTCAACCCATGTATGATCTCGTGTTTTATTAATCTGCACTGTCCCCTTCTTAAAGGGGCACTGTGTAATATGACATCATCAAGAAAGTTCTAGAATGCAACGCTCCCTGGGTAACCCCAACCCTTTCCAATAATAACAGAAGCTACATGTGGCCTTCAAGGACAAGAACAATTCTAAATTCTAAACAATGTACCTGATGACATTCCAACTAACATGGACGCCTCCATAAGACTTGCCTGCTCAATGTACAAACTATATATCACTATTTGAAATTCTCTGCTCAGGAGGATCATTCATATTATTGGCAGAGGTGATTGTACACCAATGAGGACATATTTATGAATGAGGATATTGATTTTAGCTAATACATTACTTCAAATATTACACAGTGTCCCTTTTAAATAAACTGAATTGAATGAATGAATTGAATGGCACATGCCTGTTATGAAACACGCTGCCTGGCTTGAACTTTGACGAGCAGTTAAACTTATCCGTGTCACGTCTCGTTAGCATTACTGGCTGGTGATTGGCTTAGTGAGCCTAAAGCTGCCTCTGCTCTTTCCACAGTGTCGCCTGCTGTCATCTAAATTTTTACCGCAGGACGCCGGCCCAAGGATACCGCAGCAGCAATAGCCTAAGACTAATCTCCTATCTACCAATTGGGACACAGTATTTCAAGGCACCTCCCAAACCATTAAAAAAAAATAAACTTGGAAAAAGTCTATAAAAAAATCAAATTAAAAAGATCTCAAAATTGCTGATACAATGGGCAACAAGACCGGCGGTGGGGCCGTTTGCAAGGAGCTCCTCGCCGACTTGAAGCTCAACACCAAATTCACGGAGACCGAGATCGAGACCTGGTACGAGAACTTCAAGAACCAGTGTCCGTCGGAGAAAATATCCAAGGAAGAGTTCCAGGCGATCTACAGCAAGTTCTTCCCAGAGAGCGATCCCAACTCCTACGCCATGCACGTCTTCCGCTCCTTCGACACCAACGGGGACGGGACGCTGGACTTTAAGGAATACATCATCGCGCTACACATGACGTCAACAGGCAAGACAACGCGGAAGCTGGAGTGGGCTTTCGCTCTGTTCGACGTCGACAAGAATGGCTACATCACCAAGTCGGAGGTCAAGGAAATCTGTTCGGTAAGTTTAATGTTAATGTTGTTTTAGTTGTAGACAAAATAACCAGTTCTCAACTTGTATGCAGATGATAATGTTTTACTATGATTATCTCTTAAAGGTGTATTGTGTAAGTTTCAGAGGAGGGGGGATTTGTTGTTACATTCACAGAGCCTGCAGTTAGTTACGAAAACATATTTACTCTGTATATAATTCTTATTATTGAATTACCAATCCAAACAAAATTATTTTCATGCACCTGCGAATGTATGACTAGAATATACAAACTTTGCAAACCGTTGAAAACTCTAGAATATGGCAACTTTTTTTGTTAAAGGTGCACTGTGTAGCTTTGGGTGTGTCAGAGAAGTGAAACATTTTCTAAGGTATATTCCTTTAATCGAATATAAAACTTTCCTCGCATAGAAAATGTGATCCCTGGAACACTGTTTGAAGTTAAGAAAGCTTCCTGAAAAGTTACTGTTTCACTGTTGTTGTTTACAGCAGCTGGGCCCCACAGTTTAGTTTACAAACATATTCTAGCCTTACGTTTGGTTCCAAGTTCTTCAAAATAATTTTGTTTTGATATACATATGATGATAGAACTATTCAATACTAAGAATTACATGTAGAGTAAATATGTGTTTATAAACTAACTGCAGGCTCTGTGAATGTAAACAAATCCCCCTTCTCTGAAACTACATAGTGACCCTTTAATAGATAATCACAGTATCATCTGCATACAAGTTGATATCAGCCTGGCTTGTACTGTAGGTGTAAGTGGCTTCCAGATATTGGTAGGAATTCAAATGTCTTGGATTTGTTGGTTAAACTGATTCGTAGATGAAGGAACACACACACACACACACACACACTTTCTGTCTGTTAGTGGAAGGCAGCCCCTGATTGGTTCATGTAGTCGTCAATCTAGCCTCCAGTCAGACCGGACCCTCCCCACTTTCTGTCTGTTAGTGGAAGGCAGCCCCTGATTGGTTCATGTAGTCATCAATCTAGCCTCCAGTCAGACCGGACCCTCCCCACTGTCTGTCTGTTAGTGGAAGGCAGCTTCTGATTGGTTTGACTGGGCTCGTAGCCACGGAGATTGGATAAGTCCAGACTGCAAATGTGAAGCTTGCAAAATCAGGCTGGTCTTACCATGTTAATTGAATGCTGGTTCAAGCTATAAAGTTAATGTCGATAGTTAGCCTGCTGCTATCTGTGTATGAATCTGTGTGTGAACGGTAACGTGTAAATGGGAACAGGTCACCCTTGAAAAATAGTCTCCGGTCTCAATGGGATTTAACTGTAGACATAAAAGGTTTAAAAGGAATTAATAGGTAAGAGATCAAAGTGATTTACAATGGCTAAGCAGTGATTAAAAAAGGAATTAATAGGTAAGAGATCAAAGTGATTTACAATGGCTAAGCAGTGATTAAAAAAGGAATTAATAGGTAAGAGATCAAAGTGATTTACAATGGCTAAGCAGTGATTCAAAAATCTTCATCTTTTTAAAATTTAAAGTCCCATTTTTTTGGGACATTTTCGACCTAACCCCCTCTTTCCCCCATTACCACTCAACCATGCAATACAATCTACAGATATGTGATACTAGCATTGAAAGCTATCCCTTGTCTCATGGACTTGACTTTGTTAGGTAACTTTTTTATAGGTAAATACAGGATAAGACTTTAATTGATGCTGGAAACTTAAAGCCTAAGATTACACAGAGCTGTGTAGTCAGGATAGTTGGATGAGTAGGCGAAATGTTTAAATGTATTACAAGTATTTGTTGTGTGAAATGTTATACTGATTAGTCTGTGTCTTCTGCCCCCCCCCCCCCCCCCTCCAACACACATACACACACACACACACACACACACACTCAAACAGGCCATTTTCAAGCTGATCCCCGCAGAGGACGTAGCCAAGCTGCCAGAAGCGGAAAACACAGCTGAGAAGAGAGCCGAGATTCTCTGGAAGTTCTTTGAAAAGGGCGATAATGGTGAGATACATTACAGCTGTCTGTCTGTCTGTCTGTCTGTCTGTCTGTCTGTCTGTCTGCCTACCTGTGTGACTACATGTTGTCCTTACCTGTCTGTCTGTCTGTCTGTCTGCCTGTCTTTCTGTCTGTCTGTCTGTCTGTCTGTCTGTCTGTCTGTCTGTCTGTCTGTCTGTGTGACTGCATGTTGGCCTTACCTGTCTGTCTGTCTGTCTCTGTCTGCCTGTCTGTGTGCCTGTCTGTCTGTCTGTCTGTCTGTCTGTCTGCCTACCTGTGTGACTACATGTTGTCCTTACCTGTCTGTCTGTCTGTCTGCCTGCCTGTCTGTCTGTCTGTCTGTCTGTCTGTCTGTCTGTCTGTCTGTGTGACTGCATGTTGGCCTTACCTGTCTGTCTGTCTGTCTGTCTGTCTGTCTCTGTCTGCCTGTCTGTGTGCCTGTCTGTCTGTCTGTCTGTCTGTCTGTCTGTCTGTCTGTCTGTCTGTCTGCCTGTCTGTCTGTCTGCCTGTCTGTCTGTCTGTCTGTCTGTCTGCCTGCCTGCCTGTGTGACTATATGTTGTCCTTACCTGTCTGTCTCTGTCTGTCTGTATGTCTGCCTGTCTTTCTGCCTCCCTGTCTGTCTGTCTGTCTGTCTGTCCCTCTGTCTCCCTGTCTGTCTGTCTGTCTGTCTGTCTGTCTGTCTGTCTCCCTGTCTGTCTGTCTGTCTGTCTATCTCTCCGCCTGTCTGTCTCTGTCTCCCTGTCTGCCTGTCTGTCTCTTGTCTCCCTGTCTGTCTGTCTCCCTGTGTGTGTGTCTGTCTGTCTGTCTGTCTGTCTGCCTGTCTATCTCTCCGCCTGTCCCTCTGTCTGTCTTTCTGCACTATATTAACCCTGAAATCAACTCCATTATTGTCTTCCCTTCTCTCCCTTCCAGACAGAGTGGCAGAAGGTGAATTTATCAAAGGCGTTTTGGACAACAAAGAAGCAATCCGTCTCATTCAGTACGATCCCGCTGAACCTGCAAAGTAAAGTCTGCTGAGCCTCCACTGTGTGTGTGTATATCTCTCTCCACTCCTGTCTGTCTTTCTGTCTGTTTGTCTGTCTGTCTGTTCAACTTTACCTGTCTGTCTGCTAATGTCATCACACCTACGCAACATAGCAACATGTCACGATAAAGGGAAAGCAACGAAACAGAATCTCCTCCATGCTTTTAGAACATTTTTTTTACCAATGAATGTGTGTGCTTTATCATACTCTATATATATCTATATATACAAACAATCATATACACATATATATAATAAATGTTTAAGATAAAAACTGGAAAATGGACGTGAAAGGTTTTTACCTGTGATGACATAGGCATCTGAATTCAAATATTCGGGACCTTAACCTACTTCACTGGTGGGAATATGAAGGTGTATTGAACTCTGGGATCCTATGTAGTATAAATGTGCAAACATTTTAGAAATCAGTTCATCCTAGCCTGAGAAAAGGCAGAAAGAGTGTTTCATGGTCTCACTGTCTAACCCTACATTATCCCATGTGGTCAGGATTAACAGGACAGCTGGGCCAAGGGAAGACTGAGGAAAGACTGAGGGAAGAAAAACCTCATTCATTATATTATAATAGCGATTTTATAATGATAGAACGCCGGTTCCGTATGGGTGAAGTATTCCTTTAACAGAATTTCTTAGTTGACTCTTACCTTGAGGCAGAGGTGTAGCCAGTAAGGGGCCTAGGCGGTACCCCGCTCCCCTGGACAAGTTCCATAAAAAAAACACCACAGCATGGGTGAAACAGCGTTCTTTAAAGGTGCTCTGAGGAACTTTTTTATATTTCTGAAACAGTCTCAATCTTTCCTCTGATGATCATAAATTACATGTCACAGCAAACAAGACCATCCGTGCAAAAAATGCTTTTTTATAGTTGTTCTTAAGGCCTTTGTCATGGGTACTCGCTCACCCAGGAACAAGTGCTGGCATAGTAAAAACACTAGCGCTTTTGGCGCAAGAATTAACAAAAACTGATTGAAACCCAAACCTGTGCGTATCACTGTAAGATGTGGTGACGTATTGCCAAGAAGCAATGGAGCCTAGGCCCGAATCTTTAGGAGCAGTGTGAATGCAGACCGGGCCTGGCTAGTGCTCAATTAGTGGCTAGTGCTAATTTCCCTTCAGTAGTCAGTCTGGGTCCGCGGTATATTAGTGTGTTTTCTCCGTCCAGATTTTTACCGGTCCAATCAGCGAACAGAGGGAGTGGCTGAGAACAATGACGTTGAGGTTGTGCGCCAGTTTCAGTTGTAGTCAGAAGCCGGCGTATGACATACAGTATATCACCACCAAACGTTATGTGATTGGTTGGCAGATCCAATAGTGGCAGATCCAATGGTGGCACTGGGCAGATCCAATAGTTTTAAACTTCAACAGACACCCGCCTTCAAGTGAGTGAACGTTTGTCAACTGAGCGATTCCAGACCTTCTGTACAAATGAAATGAAGTGCAATGGTCTGGTAGGTCCAGGCTAAATGAAGTGCAATGGTCTGGTAGGACCAGGCTAAATGAAGTGCGATGGTCTGGTAGGTCCAGGCTAGATGAAGTGCGATGGTCTGGTAGGTCCAGGCTAGATGAAGTGCGATGGTCTGGTAGGACCAGGCTAGATGAAGTGCGATGGTCTGGTAGGACCAGGCTAAATGAAGTGCGATGGTCTGGTAGGTCCAGGCTAGATGAAGTGCGATGGTCTGGTAGGTCCAGGCTAGATGAAGTGCGATGGTCTGGTAGGACCAGGCTAGGAATACAGCAATGTCAGTGTGAGAAACAGAAAGGATTTTTTTGGACACCACACCATGAAAACAGTTTCTATAGAGTCACAACATAAAAATCTGAACCCCGAAAAATAGCCCAATATGGGATCTTTAAGCACGGCGGCCTACGGATCAACTGGGCCTGGCTGCTTCAGTGAGGTTACAATACATTAAGCACTTCACAGTATTTCTGAATTTGTACCTGGACCATTGTTGATGTCTAATGGTGTGTGTCTTAAGGCCTTTTCACACGGTCGCG
>CASHTC010000969.1:12500-15551 GCA_949357725.1 Hyperoplus immaculatus | reverse complement strand
GGAAGAGACAGGGGGAGGGAGAGAGGGAGGGAGGGAGGGAGAGAGAGAGGGGGAGGGAGGGAGGGAGGGAGGGAGGGAGAGACGGAGAGGGGGGAGGGAGAGAAAGAGAGAGAGAGAGAGACAGACAGACAGACAGACAGATAGATAGACAGATAGATCGTTTTAATGTTATTGCATTTAAAACACAACACAAATTTTATTAGAATTGCAATGGTTTGTTGACATGAATTATTGTTACACTTGTCAAACAATAAGTAAACCATGAATAGAAACATTTTAACAAATTAAAAATAAATAAATTAAGAAACAAAAAAATATTAAAAAATAAAAATAAAAATAAATAAAATTTAAAAATAATAAAAGAATTATAAAAAATAATAAAAATAAATAAAAATAAATAAATATATATATGAATTACCTTGCAGCCTCTGTCGTAGGAACATGTACTGAGCGTCCGTCTGTCCCTGTGTCACCATCTCCCCCATGTCCCTCATCTTCTGATAATCCTCCTCATAGTTCCTGATCTCATTCTTTATGTTCTCATGTTGACCCAGTAGCTTCTCCGCCTCTGTCAGGGGGGAGGGGACAGGTTAGAACTCTGTGTGTGTGTGTGTGTGTGTGTGTGTGTGTGTGTGTGTGTGTGTGTGTGTGTGTGTGTGTGAGTGTGAGTGTGCGTGCGTGTGTGTGTGTGTGTGTGTGTGAGTGTGTGTGAGTGAGTGAGTGTCATAACTTGATATAATAGATATATATATATATATATATATATATATAGATATAACAGACACACACACAGTCAGACAGACAGATTACCAGTGAGTGTGTTGGGCATGTCCTCTGAGGCTATGGCTGTCTGTGTGCGTGACAGCCAGGACTGGAAGTCATCCAGCTCTCTGAGAAACTGCTGCAGCTTGGAGGCTTCACCCAGGGACGACTCACGGGTCTTCATGGTGTCCTGGGGGGACGCATTATATATCAGGGTTAATACAACTTTCTGTGTGTGTGTGAGGGGGGGGAGGGTGTGTGTGGTGTGAGTGAGTGAGTGAGTGAGTGAGTGAGTGAGTGAGTGAGTGAGAGAGTGAGAGAGTGAGAGAGTGAGTGAGTGAGTGAGTGAGTGAGTGAGTGAGTGAGTGAGTGAGTGAGTGAGTGTGTGTGTGTGTGTGTGTGTGTGGATGTATTAACCTGGAGGAAATACATTATACTCAGGGTTAATATAAATTTCTAAGAGTGATATTTAAGCACTTTTCAAACACAAAAAAATATTCAGAATCATATTTTTGCTCTTGATTTTTGTTCACCCTTTTACAGTTCTTCAAATGTATTTCTTGTTTAGTAAAATGTCAAACAAGTGAGGAACAAAGTCTGATTTAGTCTAAAGTCTTGGAGACACATGGACAATTTATGTATATCAGGGTTAAAGGGACACTGTGTAACATTTTAAGTAATTTATTAGCTAAAATCAATATCCTCATTCATAAATATGTCCTCATTGGTGTGAAATCACCTCTGCCAATAATCTGAATTATCCTCCAGAGCGGAGAATTACAAATATTAATATTACATTTTGTCCATTGAGCAGGCAAGTCTCATGGAGGAATCCATGTTTTTGGAATGTCATCAGGTGCATTGTTTAGAATGTAGAATTGTTCTTGTCCTTGAAGGCCACTGTAGCTTCTGTTATTATTCTAAAGGGGTGGGGTTACCCAGGGAGCGTTGCATTCTGGAACTTTGTAGAACTTTCTTGATGATGTCATATTACACACTGCACCTTTAAAACAACTTTTTGAAAATACACACATTTGTTTCCAAGACAAAATTTTTTCTATTCTACATTCTACATCTGACCATAAAAAGAATCTAGTTAGGATGCAGAAGTAGGCATAGAGACAGTGCGGAACGCGTCATAATCGGAGGCCACGCCCATCGTGGGGGAAAACAATACACAGCGTTCCATCCACTTTGTATTGAATGACACCCATATTCTGCAAACAAACTTAATAAAAACGTAATACGACATGCCTTTCACAAATACACGTTACTTTCTTTAAAGCCACGACTCTTGTCTGTCTATACGAGCTGTTTTTGTGAAAAATTATTGAGTAATTTTCAATATCGAGATAAAACTCTTAACTAATGTATGCTGTATGCTAGGCTAATGTTAGCCTTCTACTGTAGGCTAACCATAGGCTAACCCTCACGGACGGGAAAAAACACCTCAATATTGAAAATTACTCAATAATTTTTCACAAAAACAGCTCGTATGGACAGACAAGAGTCGTGGCTTTAAAGAAAGTAACGTTAAATGGATGTTCGATTACGTTTTAATTAAATGTGTTTGCAGAAGACAGGTCTCCTTCAATACAAAGTGAATGGAGCGCTGTTCAATGTTTTCCCCCACGATGGGCGTGGCCTATTTCGTGCACTGTCTCTATACACTTTCCAACTGAAATCACCCAAATAGTTCCAAAAAACAACTTTGACAGAAATGTGCTGTTTTGCAGGGCAGTGTCTTTTTGTATTTTGGCCACTAGATGGCGCCAGATTACCAGGAAATTGTAGATAGTTGAACTGCAGCATAATTTGGGCCAGATTGGGCCATCCATACCTTCATCTCGTCCCAGACTCCAGTGATCTCGGCCAGTCTTCCCTTGATGGCGTCCGACTGCTCGGGGTGCTCTGTTGCTAGGCGATCGGCCTCCTTGCCGAGGTCGCTCAGTTTGTCTTCGATGGCGGCGAGGTCGCGCTCCATCCCCGTCAGCTTCCTCTGCAGAGCCATCACTCCGGCCAGGTCGTTACCCAGCTCCTGGGTCGACTCTATCACCTGACAGACAGACAGGCAGAGAGACAGACAGACAGGCAGGGAGAGAGAGAGAGAGAGAGAAACACAGGGAGAGAGAGAGGGAGAGAGAGAGAGACAGGGAGAGACAGACAGACAGGCAGGCAGGCAGGGAGAGAGAGAGAGAGAGAGAGAGAGAGAGAGACAGGCAGTTAGTAAGACAGTTTAAATTACTGACATTTTCAAGAAAAAAATACTAACTTCCCAGCAGAAAATAA
>CASHTC010000969.1:0-2500 GCA_949357725.1 Hyperoplus immaculatus | reverse complement strand
TGGAGAGAATCTGCTCCTTCTCTCTGATCCAGCCCTCCTACGATAACACGGGGAGGATACATGTCTAACTTCAGTTTCTGACTATATTGACATCAGAAAAGGGTGTCATAACAAATACAAATGTCTATTGTCAATTAATGGTATGTTGCAACTTAATAGTGGTGCAACGGATCACGGTTGAGAGACAGATGCAGTACCATCAGCTCAAAATACAGGGTTTTAGGTTTGAAGTGAATGTGATTATAACATAAGATTAGGTCATTTCAGTAAAGAAAGGAAAGGAAACATAGGAGTCAATGAGAAATTGCTCTGTTTTGGTACCAGCCCCTTAGTGGCGACTCAGTGAACTACAATTTGTCACTTCCGCATTGGATGCTGTTAGAACTTGCTGTGGAAGCCAAAAGCCCGACACTCGTTACTTTTAATGTCTTGCCAAATGAATTAAAGGCCTTTTTATGTTGTAATCAAGCTTGAGCGGGGTGAAATTGGTTTTATATTCGACATTCGTCTGTTTTCCGGGGTTCATGTGCCATCACTGCAGGCTTTACCTCATGTAGATGCACCGACAGTGTTGTTGTTATTTGACAGAGTGTGTGTGTGTGTTGCATGAGTGTAATAATTAAACTAAATTAAACAAACCTCTTCTGCCATCTCCCAGAAGAACTTCCATAGTTTGTGTTTCTGTCGGTCTGTGTGTGTGTGTGTGTGTGTGTACGTCTGTCTGCCTGTCTGTCTGCCTGTCTGTCTGCCTGTCTGTCTGTCTGTCTGTCTGTCTGTCTGTCTGTCTGTCTGTCTGTCTGTCTGTCTGTCTGTCTGTCTGTCTCTGTCTGTGTGTGTGTGTGTGTCTCTCTCTCTCTCTTTATAATAATTAAACTAAACTAAACACAAACCTCCTCGGCCATCTCCCAGAAGAACTTCCATAGTTTGCGAGACTCCTCCAGCCTGGCTCTTCGCTCTGCGGCCAGCTGACTGAGCTCGGTGTAGCAGAAGTCCATATGGGCCACGCGGTCTCTGATGATCTGAGGGTCGCACGGCTTGTAGCCTGCACAGGGGGGAGAGGAAAAGGTTAATATGGTAGAGATTATTTAATAGAAGACATTATAATTATAAGTTAAAAAAAGGTCACAAAAAACTTTGTAAAAACACCCAAAAAAAGTTTGATTTACTTAAAGCCCCTATCTCACAGGCTGCGACAGTGTGCGACAAGTTGGAGACACAAAATTGCGACAAAATATGTGAATTAGCGAATATTTTCACTTGCAGTCTCACTGAGTTGGTTCTCACGACACGTTTGCGAATGTCCTGCCCAACACTTGCCAGGAGGTCGCATTTATGTCTCCCGAACGTCTGGCGAGCGTCGCACGAACGGAATGTCAGCCTCATTTTTGTCTCAAATCAGTCACAATTTAGTTTCATATGTCGCCAACCATTCCATTTCATATGTTAGACACCTGCGACCACTCTGAGACTATTTTGAGACTAGATTTGTCGCACACTTTCTTTGAACATGTACAAAATTCAAGCGACAGGACTGCGCCGCTCTGCGACTCATGCGAGGAATTGAGGACCTCCGCGAACATTTAGAGACTCGTTTGCGAATGCAGTCTCAAACTTGTCGCAAACAGTCACAGCGCAGTGAGACAGGGGCTTTACTAACTAAAACATGTCAAAAAACACATAAAAGTAAGTTTAGAATTTTTTTTTCTGGATATTGACATACCAAAATTTCACAGACAGCGCCTTCTGGTTCCGAGATATAACGATTGTGACAACCAACCCGCGTGACATATTACCACCGTTTTCCCCTATCTCCTACCCCTTTAAAAACATATAGCATATTGTGACATTAATAGCTCTCTGTCTCACCCTCCATATCATCAGCGAACTTCTGTGCGTTGTTGTTGACGGTGCGTACGCGGTCGCTCTGGATGGAGATGTCTGCTTCCACCAGAGCGTGTTTCTGCAGGAGGTCTTCCACTCCAAGCAGATGTTTACCGTAGTCCTGAGAGAGGAGGAGCATCTAGGAGGGGGGGGCAGACAGAGAGAGAGAGAGAGAGAGAGAGAGAGACAGACAGACAGAGAGGCACGCAGACAGACAGAGAGAGAGAGAGAGACAGACAGACAGACAGACAGAGAGGCACGCAGACAGACAGAGAGAGAGCGAGAGAGAGACAGGCAGACAGAGAGGCAGACAGACAGACAGACAGGCAGACACAGGCATGCAGACAGAGAGGCACGCAGACAGACAGAGAGAGAGACACGCAGGCAGACAGACAGACAGACAGACAGACACAGGCACGCAGACAGAGAGACAGGCAGACAGACAGGCACGCAAACACACACGGGAGAGGTACAAGGTTAATACAGACAGTCAAAATGCATCTAGGTTATCAATGAAGCAACTGAATTCTCCATAATTTTTTATTAAAAAAATTAATAAAATGAATAATAATTAATATAGCCTAATTAATTTGATATACAATTTTTGGAAGTTATCTTG
>CASHTC010000967.1:12500-21143 GCA_949357725.1 Hyperoplus immaculatus | reverse complement strand
GAGGGAGAGAGAGGGAGAGAGAGAGGGGGGGGGAGAGGGTATGAAAGAAGACATGTTATGGAAGATAAATAGACACAAATCTAGAAATGACCTACAAATGTAAACAGATACCTGGGGGAGGGACTTAGCTGGTGATGTCACGAACGCATCATCATCATCATCATCAGTGAGGTCAGAGGTCAAATCTGCTTCCTGTCTGTCTGATTTACAAGATGGCCGCTCGTCAAAGTGACAGTCAGTATCCACGGCAACACAGCTACAGTTACAGTGCTGAACTTTTGACACACAGTCTGATTTAGTTTGAGTGACATCTCCTCCATGGCTTATTCCCGCCTCCTTGATGTCCACACAGCCACTGATTGGTCCACACTCCTGTCCGTCTATTGTACAGTCAGGTTTCACTTTTAACCCGCAATTTGTGTCTGTGTCTATTTGATTGACATCTTCCCCAGAGCTAAATCCCGCCTTCTTGATGTCAGGGCAGCTTCTTATTGGTCCACACTCTGTTCCACTTCCTGAATGATCTCCATCCGGGCTCGGTCCATGGCTGTGAACAACTTTAACATTTGATTTACAGTCTGTTTTAGTTTGAGTGACATCTTCTGCCAAGCTAAATCCCGCCTTCTTAACGTCAGGGCAGCTTCTGATTGGTTCACACTCCTGTCCGTCTATTGTACATTCTCCATCAGGGCTAAGTCCATGGCTGTGAACAACTTTAACATTTGATTTACAGTCTGTTTTTATTTGATTGACATCTTCTCCTGAGCTAAATCCCGCCTTCTTTTCATCAGCGAGGTTTCTAATTGGTCCACAGTCCTGTCCGTCTATTGTACAGTGTCCATCCGGGCTGTGACAGTGTTTAACTTTTGACATAGGCCTACAGTCTATTTGATTGACATGTTCTCCCAGGCTAAATCCCGCCTTCTTTTCGTCAACACAGCCTGTGATTGGTCCAGTCTCCTGTCCGTCTCCTGGACATGTGACCTCTCCGTGACCCGGGCCGATGACATCAGAGGAGGATGAGTCATGGCTTCCTTCCATCTCTCTCCAACCAATCAGGACAGAGATGCACTGCAAACACAGGAAGGAGAAATTAATAAATAAATTAATGATAAAAATATATTTTTTTTATTTATGGCATTTTCTCTTTATTAGACAGTGTGCAGAGACAGAGATGAAATGTGTCAGAGAGGGGAATGACATGCAGAGAACGACCCGGGCTGGATTCTAACCCGGGTCTGCTGTGAAGAGGACAGACAGACAGACAGACAGACAGACAGAGAGGGGAATGACATGCAGAGAACGACCCGGGCTGGATTCTAACCCGGGTCTGCTGTGAAGAGGACAGACAGACAGACAGACAGACAGACAGAGAGGGGAATGACATGCAGAGAACGACCCGGGCTGGATTCTAACCCGGGTCTGCTGTGAAGAGGACAGACAGACAGACAGACAGACAGACAGACAGACAGACAGACAGACAGACAGACAGGGGAATGACATGCAGAGAACGACCCGGGCTGGATTATGTGCCATCTCTTTATTTTAGATTTTGTTATTGTATATAAGAGGGGTGGAAGTTTGTCAAAATCAGAGAATATCTGCTACCTGTCTACACTGTGTGCCCTGAAAGAAACAGTCCATTGTCAGTACACAGCCTAGGCCCTAGGCTCTGTAAACTGGCATGTTAACAAAGCAGGGTATGTAAACAAGGGGGGATAGCAGATCAAGAGGAGATATTCACTCATTTTGACAGGGGGGGGGGGGAATCGTTGACAAGTATTTTCCATAATCACTGACTCCACCTTTAAAATTCTATTCTATAAGTGACCTTCATGACACCTTTACATTTTTATTTTCTGCTTATTTTGTATCTATAGTTTAAACAATGTCCTTAGAAACCTGTTAAGTAGAGAACGCCATGGTAGCTGTTATAGAAACCTGTTAAGTAGAGAACGCCATGGTAGCTGTTATAGAAACCTGTTAAGTAGAGAACGCCATGGTAGCTGTTATAGAAACCTGTTAAGTAGAGAACGCCATGGTAGTTATTCATTAGTTTATGTTTAAAAAATATGTATTTTCTAGTCTGTTATTGTTCATCTTTTATTCTGAAGGCGCAGTTGTCGGTAACACTCGTTAATCTTCGGAATCTTCCGGTCACTCACCTCCGGTTCTCCTGTCAGCGCCTCTCAGCCGAAACCAAGCCGTGTGTGGCGCCTGGTCCTCGGCTAAAGGTCAGCGGTGTCTCCTGGTGCATCATGCCCGCACACAGAGCCCTAAGGCCGGCATGGAGAGACAGAGAGAGACGGTCTACCCCTGGAGCTCCTCATAGCAGCTAGCTAGTGACAGGTGAGCTCAGGGGTGTGTAGGTGGAGAGAGAGACGCCATGTTGAGACACTTCCGGTGACGTAGGATGGCATACGTAGGTCTGACGTCACAGCGGGGATTATGATGAGATTTATTTAATCCGATATAAAGACTGAATGTTATTGTAGCCGATGTATTATTATTATTTTTTATATTTCCTTACTGTACTTATTGTGATGTCTCCTGTGCAATTGAAAGAAGTTGTCCTCTGAATACATTCTATCTGGTTGTGTGAACAGATTCCCCAATATTTTTAAAAGAGTTTAAAAGTATGAAAGAGTAATTAAGTTAAACAGGTTTATAGAAAATAATTATATTGTCAGTCACGTAATTTTATTCATTGCAGCCATTCAACATCACTGTCTAAATGTTCTAATGTCTAATCTTTAATCTTGATGTATTTCTTGCCCCTGTAAAGCTCTTTGAATGGCCTTGTGTGTGTGTGTGTGTGTGTGTGTGTAAAGCTCTTTGAATGGCCTAGTGGCTGAATTGTGCTGTAGAAATAAGCTTACCTTTCCCAGGCCTACCCATGACACCATATTGTTTAAACTTGATTTAACTGTGATTTCTGTAAACAAGAATGTTGCAATAAAATTCAAAAAATGAAACCCGAAATGTTTTATTATAGTTGAAAGATTGTTTTATTTTCCAAACAAAAGGAAAATGATCTTAGATTATAAAAAGGGACGATGTGCATTCTGACACATTCACATCATGTCACCGACAGAATGTAAATACTACAGTCATGGTTTAACAGAATGTAAATACTACAGTCATGGTCTGAACCAATAAACACTAAAACATTACAAAAGAAATGTGTCCAATTCACGGTTTTCAGAAGCCTGTAGGTGTAGTCAGTGATTCTGGAGAACGCTTGTTGTCAAAATCAGTGAATATCTCCTCATGATCCACTACCTGTCTGTACTGTGTGAATATCTCCTCATGATCCACTACCTGTCTGTACTGAGTGAATATCTCCTCATGATCCACTACCTGTCTGTACTGAGTGAATATCTCCTCATGATCCACTACCTGTCTGTACTGAGTGAATATCTCCTCATGATCCACTACCTGTCTGTACTGTGTGAATATCTCCTCATGATCCACTACCTGTCTGTACTGAGTGAATATCTCCTCATGATCTGATACCTGTCTGTACTGAGTGAATATCTCCTTATGATCCACTACCTGTCTGTACTGTGTGAATATCTCCTCATGATCCACTACCTGTCTGTACTGTGTGAATATCTCCTCATGATCCACTACCTGTCTGTACTGTGTGAACATCTCCTCATGATCCACTACCTGTCTGTACTGTGTGCTGGAAAACAATCCAGTGTTAATACATACATATATCTATATAATAGAATCATTTTGAAATATGATGACAAATCTATTGGAGAAAAAGTTATTATTTTTTATTAAAAATGTGTTTAAAAACATGAATGGATGACATATTACCGATCAGTGGTCTACAGTGGAGTGTCCCCATGGAAGGAAATGTTCAACCTTTCAAATTAAAATGCATCTATCTGGTTCACTTTTCCACTGAGAGGAAAATGAAGAGGCTAAATCAAGTGTGTTCACAAGTGATCTTGACAACAAGCGTTCTGCAGAATCACTCAGTGACCTTTCACTGTTGAAGTAACAGAAAAATTAAAAAATTACAAAAGTACATTTTGTAGTACAAATCTGTCACATTCATATTTTCAGAGACGGCCATTCTAACAGTAGTCCATGCCGTCTTCCCCTCCCCATTTCACTTCCCCTCTTTATCCCTCCATCTCTCCTTCTCTCCATCTCTCCTTCTCTCCATCACTAAGCATAGCACCATTTGTGCAGCTTGATGTTGAGTTTGTCCATAGGCCTACTGTGTATGTAAACAAAGGGGCCACCGTAGCTAGCAACATGCCAGTTTACAGAGCCTAGGCTGCGGTGTATTAACACTGTTTACAGAGCCTAGGCTGCGGTGTATTAACACTGTTTACAGAGCCTAGGCTGTGTATTAACCCTGTTTACAGAGCCTGGGCTGTGTATTAACCTGTTTACAGAGCCTAGGCTGTGTATTAACACCAGTTTACAGAGCCTGGGCTGTGTATTAACCCTGTTTACAGAGCCTAGGCTGTGTATTAACACCAGTTTACAGAGCCTGGGCTGTGTATTAACCCTGTTTACAGAGCCTAGGCTGTGTATTAACCCTGTTTACAGAGCCTGGGCTGTGTATTAACCCTGTTTACAGAGCCTGGGCTGTGTATTAACCCTGTTTACAGAGCCTGGGCTGTGTATTAACCCTGTTTACAGAGCCTAGGCTGTGTATTAACCTGTTTACAGAGCCTAGGCTGTGTATTAACCTGTTTACAGAGCCTAGGCTGTGTATTAACTTGCTATCTACACCTCTCTAAGCATAGCAGCATTTGTGCAGCTTGAGATTGCGTTGATCTGAATAAGTCTTGCCACACTTATCACATATGAACTGCTTCCCCCCGGCGTGGACATGGCGTTTGTGCGTTCTCAGGTGACTGCCCTGCGTGAAGCTGCGTCCACACACATCACAGTGGTACGGCTTCTCCCCCGTGTGCACCCTGACGTGCAGCTTCAGACTGTTGGCGTTGTTAAAAGTCTTGTCGCAGTCCGAACACTCAAAGGGTCGTTCTTTAGAGTGGACTCTGCCGTGAGAGATCAGGCTGCTCTGCTGACTGAACGTCTTGCCGCACTCCGTACAGGTGAACGGCCGCTCTCCGGTGTGGATACGTCGGTGGATCTTCAGGTTGACGGACTGACGGAAGGCTTTGCCACACACCTCAAGAAGGAGAAAAAATAGAATATATGGATTTAGATTTGTGTTATGAATGACAAGCAAAAAAGTCAAACAAATCACTTGCAACCAAATGATTTAAGTTAAGACTCTCTATTAGTCAAGCTACACAAGGCACATTGCCAATTCATTTCATTTCATTTTCCTTTATTTAACCTCGAAAGATCAATTGAGGGGTGATGACCCTCTTTTACAATGACGTTGAGTTTGTACAGATACACAATATACAATGAGAATACATAACAAGTTTACACACACACACACACACACACACACACACACACACACACACACACACACACACAGGCAACAACAATTTAAAACATTCAGATCAATTGAATGAAGCAGAACAATAGCCTGATTAAAACAGTTACAAGTGTAGAGGGGCTGATTCAAAATAATAACTTTAAATTGGTTAACAGTTATGAGTGTATTTATTTTAATTGTATGTTGTAGGCTGTTCCAGGAGTCAGGGGCACTGTGGCTAAAAGCGGTTTTACCAATTACATTTCATTTATGATCATCAGAGGAAAATTAGTTTCAGAAATATTTAAAAGTTCCTCGTAGCTAGTTTAAACCTGACATTGACGTTAGTAGCAAGGCCCGGATCTTTAGGAGAAGACAGACGGATGGATGGATGGATGGATGGATAGATAGATGGATAGATGGATAGATGGATAGATAGATGGATGGATAGATAGACAGACGGAAGGCCTTTCCACACACCTCACAGCTATAGGGACGCACGCCGCTGTGTATCCGCTGGTGAGCCTTCAGATTCACGGCATGACGAAACGTCTTGGGACATTCCTCACACTTAAAGGGTTTCTGGGGAGAAAGAGGAGAGGAAATTATTTAGTTCATTTCACCTTTATTTAAAGCTGGGGTATGTGATTTCTGATTGGTCAAAATTAACATGAGCGGTACACTTTGACCAATCAGAGCGAGGATCCGATTCAAAAAAATAAAAAATCCGATTCTCTGTTCTTATTGGCTGTTGGGACTGTCAACTGTTCTAATCTCTATCGCAACTGCTATTTTCTCCCCAAATTCTCCACCGCAGCTTTAATACACGTAAGTTTATAAAGTCACTACGAGGAACTTTTAAATATTTCTGAAACAGTCTCATTTTTCCTCTGATGATCATAAATTAAATGTAACAGCAAACCAGACCATCAGTGCAAAGAATGCTATTTTTATATAGTTTTTCTTAATGCCTTTGTCATGGGTATACGCTCACCCAGGAACAACAGCTGGCGTGGTAAAAACACTACTACTACTTTTTCCAAAGTGGCTAATACAACTGAAAATAGCTTGTTTACTGTTACATGTAATTTATGATCATCAGAGGAAAAATAAGACTGTTTCAGAAATATTTAAAAGTTCCTCGTAGCGACTTTAAACTGCTTTACAATATAGAAAATTGGCATGTACTGATATTGACGCTATTAGTAGCAATCAATGTAACACATCACATCGTAGTAAACAGTAACCACTTACCTGTCCGGTGTGTATGAGGTCGTGAGTCTTCAGTGTCACAGCCCGGGTGAATCCCTTCCCACACACTCCACACACAAACACCTTCTGTCCGGTGTGTGTGTGAGCGTGTCTGTGTAGGTTCTGCAGCAGGTTAAAGCTCCGCCCACACACGTCACACCTGTGCGGCGTCTCCCCCGTGTGGATGATGGAGTGAGTCTTTAGCTGGCTCTGTTTGGAGAAGGCTTTCCCACACTCTGTGCACGTGTACGGACGCTCCCCTGTGTGTGTGCGCCCGTGGCTCTGGAGGCTTTGACGCTGGCGAAAATCCTTCCCACACACGGTACATCTGTAATAATAATAATAATTATAATAATAATAATAATAATAATAATAATAATAATAATGATAATAATAATAATAATAATAATAATAATAATGATAATAATAATAATAATGATAATAATAATAATAAAAACACCAACAACAACAACAATAATAATAATAATAATAATAATAATAATAGTAATCTTTATTTGTATAGCACTCTTCATACATGAAATGCAGCTCAGAGTCACAGTCACAAAATAAAGAAAATATAAAACCAAACACATTTATCACAGGCAATCAGGACCCTTAACTCTCAAAAAACATCAAACATTAAACAGACACACACAGAGGCTACCTCACTGTCCACCAGCGCAATATGCTTTCTGCCTTTCAGATTTATTTATTACGTCCTTGTCTTGTTCCTTTTGTTATTTCTGTGTCTTGTTTTTAACTTAAATTGCTTGTCTGTTTTGTCTGTGTGTGTAATGCACCTTCAGTTGGCAATGTATAGGTGACTGTACAAGGACAATACAGACTATCTTATCTTATCTAAAGAGAGAAATAAAAAACATAAAAAATTCATAAAATGCTAGAGTCAGTCAGACAGACAGAGAGACAGACAGACAGACAGTCAGAGAGAGAGTCAGTCAGTCAGACAGACAGACAGACAGACAGAGAGAGAGAGGGAGACAGACAGACAGAGAGAAAGTCAGACAGACAGACAGTCAGAGAGAGAGTCAGTCAGTCAGACAGACAGACAGACAGAGAGACAGACAGAGAGAGAGAGGGAGACAGACAGACAGAGAGAAAGTCAGTCAGACAGACAGACAGACAGTCAGACCTTACCTAAAGGGTTTCTCTCCGGTGTGGATGAGGTGGTGTGTCTTGAGGTTCCTCTGGCAGCTGAAGGCCTTGCCACAGACTGAGCAGGTGAAGTATTTCCAGGTGACAGTCTGGAGGAGGAACTGAGGAGAAGAGGGGACGTCAGGCGTAACCACGGTGAGATCAGACGGAGAGGACGAGATGTCACTGTCCACAGCTTCTAATCGCACTCCTAGGAAAGTGAGAGGGAGGGAGGGGAGAGGGAGAGGGAGAGAGGAAATATATATATAGAGTGGATTTAATTTAGTCATTGTGATGCTAGCAGTTTGAATGACATTACATTTATCCAAAGAGACTTCCATTAAGGTCATTCAACCATGAAGGTACAAACTCAGAACAAGAGGAATCACGTCAGAACATTAGCTTCAGAGGAAGCACGTCAGAACATTAGCTTCAGAGGAATCACGTCAGAACATTAGCTTCAGAGGAATCACGTCAGAACATTAGCTTCAGAGGAATCACGTCAGAACATTAGCTTCAGAGGAAGCACGTCAGAACATTAGCTTCAGATAAACCACACTACAAAGTGCCACATGGAAGTGTAACAAGTCTACAGTCGTTGTGCTAAGCTAAGCTAAGCTAAGCTAAGCTAAACAGTCATTGAATGTATTTTATTTTAATTTTTTTTTAAGATATTTTTTTGGCATTTTTATGCTTTATTGATAGTGTAGAGACAGAGGTGAAATGGGGCAGAGAGGGGAGTGACATGCAGAGAACGACCGCGGGCTGGAATCCAACCCGGGTCTGCTGCTGGCCGAGGCCCATGGGGGGGA
>CASHTC010000967.1:5000-7500 GCA_949357725.1 Hyperoplus immaculatus | reverse complement strand
CCTAGGCTGTGTATTAACACTGGATTTATTTTCAGAACACACACACAGTACAGACAGGTAGTGGATCATGAGGAGATATTCACTCAGTACAGACAGGTAGTGGATCATGAGGAGATATTCACTCAGTACAGACAGGTAGTGGATCATGAGGAGATATTCACTCAGTACAGACAGGTAGTGGATCATGAGGAGATATTCACTCAGTACAGACAGGTAGTGGATCATGAGGAGATATTCACACAGTACAGACAGGTAGTGGATCATGAGGAGATATTCACTGATTTAGACAAACTGATTTTGTCAACAAGAGTTCTCCAGAATCACTGACTGCACTTTTAATCGCGTAAATGTCTGATCACACTCCTAACACAAGAAACAATAAAAGTTTAAAAAGATACATATCCAAAGCTAACACATCGGATATATGCATATTTGTCTATTATGATCCTCTGGACTTAAAATCACTTTTTTTAGGCACCACACCCACACCGACCCTTCTCACCATCTGTGCCCGGCTTTGCGCGCTCCTGTCCTGGGTAGAGACCTCCGCAGTGCCCCGGTGTCTGGAGCTTTTCTCCTCCAGGATGTTCTGGAGTTCCACCACCGCGGCGTGAATCAGCGACTCCATCACGGCGGCCAGCTGCGTCTTCGGCCCGGCGGAGACACGGCAGTAACTCATGGCGGAAGCATTCACGGGTTTAACTTTAGTTTACAGCGATTATCTCATGTAATATCTGGGCGAAGGGCTAAATAACAAGCCAGGGCATTAGGAGGAAGTGGCCTGCTTCTTCGGTGGTTTTTATCGGCGGAGTGTGAACTAAGTCAAAGCTGCAATACCGCCACCTAACGGAGGGAGTAGTGAAACAAGAGATAGTTTTATTTTCAAACTTTTTACTAAACGAGGCTACATGTAAAAAAACATAAATAGTACATAAAGTAAAACGTACATCAGTAGTTCTATATAATGTAGTGTAAGTTACAAACAAACAAGGCAGATCTTTTCACCTCAAGGAGAGTTTGTTTTCATAGCCACAATAGCGCCCTCTAATGGATGGAGAAGGGAACATCCATGCATTTTCAAAACTTGTGAACATTTGTGTTAATTCCCCCAAAAATATAATTCAGTTCTTTCCAATATATTTCAAGGCAAAAAAGAAGTTTTTAATCAACTTTTCCATTTTATTGTTAATCTTGCTCTCTCTCTTTCACTCTCTCTCTCTGTCTGTGGGTCTCTTTCTCTCTCTCTGTCTGTGGGTCTCTCTCTCTCTGTCTGTGTGTCTCTTTCTCTCTCTCTGTCTGTGGGTCTCTTTCTCTCTCTCTGTCTGTGGGTCTCTTTCTCTCTCTCTGTCTGTGGGTCTCTTTCTCTCTCTCTCTGTCTGTGTCTCTTTCTCTCTCTCTGTCTGTGTGTCTCTTTCTCTCTCTCTGTCTGTGGGTCTCTTTCTCTCTGTCTGTGGGTCTCTTTCACTCTCTCTCTCTGTCTGTGTGTCTCTTTCTCTCTCTCTGTCTGTGTCTCTTTCTCTCTCTCTCTGTCTGTGTCTCTTTCTCTCTCTCTCTGTCTGTGTCTCTTTCTCTCTCTCTGTCTGTGTGTCTCTTTCTCTCTCTCTGTCTGTGTGTCTCTTTCTCTCTCTCTCTCTGTCTGTGTGTCTCTTTCTCTCTCTCTGTCTGTGGGTCTCTTTCTCTCTCTCTCTCTGTCTGTGGGTCTCTTTCACTCTCTCTCTGTCTGTGTCTCTTTCTCTCTCTCTCTGTCTGTGTGTCTCTTTCTCTCTCTCTGTCTGTGGGTCTCTTTCTCTCTGTCTGTGGGTCTCTTTCACTCTGTCTGTGGGTCTCTTTCTCTCTCTCTGTCTGTGGGTCTCTTTCTCTCTCTCTGTCTGTGGGTCTCTTTCTCTCTGTCTGTGGGTCTCTTTCACTCTCTCTCTCTGTCTGTGTGTCTCTTTCTCTCTCTCTCTGTCTGTGTGTCTCTTTCTCTCTCTCTGTCTGTGGGTCTCTTTCTCTCTCTCTCTCTGTCTGTGTGTCTCTTTCTCTCTCTCTGTCTGTGGGTCTCTTTCACTCTCTCTCTCTGTCTGTCTGTCTCTTTCTCTCTCTCTCTGTCTGTGTGTCTCTTTCTCTC
This sequence comes from Hyperoplus immaculatus, assembly GCA_949357725.1. Classification (NCBI taxonomy): domain Eukaryota; kingdom Metazoa; phylum Chordata; class Actinopteri; order Uranoscopiformes; family Ammodytidae; genus Hyperoplus; species Hyperoplus immaculatus. Next base: position 5,393 of record CASHTC010000967.1, on the reverse strand, counting down.
TCTCTGTCTGTGGGTCTCTCTCTCTCTGTCTGTGTGTCTCTTTCTCTCTCTCTGTCTGTGGGTCTCTTTCACTCTGTCTGTGTGTCTCTTTCTCTCTCTCTGTCTGTGGGTCTCTTTCACTCTGTCTGTGTGTCTCTTTCTCTCTCTCTGTCTGTGGGTCTCTCTCTCTCTGTCTGTGTGTCTCTTTCTCTCTCTCTGTCTGTGGGTCTCTTTCACTCTGTCTGTGTGTCTCTTTCTCTCTCTCTGTCTGTGGGTCTCTCTCTCTCTGTCTGTGTGTCTCTTTCTCTCTCTCTGTCTGTGGGTCTCTTTCACTCTGTCTGTGTGTCTCTTTCTCTCTCTCTGTCTGTGTGTCTCTTTCTCTCTCTCTGTCTGTGTGTCTCTTTCTCTCTCTCT
>CASHTC010000965.1:170000-180000 GCA_949357725.1 Hyperoplus immaculatus | reverse complement strand
TGCGTGTGTGCGTGTGTGTGTGTGGCTTTAGGTGTCAAAGATTGTGTTTAACCTTCTGCTGAAAGTACATTTATTTTTCTTCTTCTTAGCAGTAGAATCAACAACTGAAACATTTCTTGGGATTTTTTCTGAGCTCCTGCACCAGTGTCAGGGGTTGGGGGGCTACACTAGTTTATAAAATCTGCCGTACTGAGAAATACAGAGAGAGTGTTGTGGAGCTGATAATAGGCTTAATCAACTTTGTGTCAACTCGTTTAGCGATGGCTTGAATGCAGGCCCCCAGGATGCTGCCTTCTCCGAGCAGCCAGCATGGACATGTGGCCAACCCATTGGTATTGCATGGTGAGGGGTGGAGCTTATTTTCATGTGGCCCGTAGGCAGATGTCCCTGTCCACACAGTACAAGTGGCGAACAAGATTGTGTCTCTGCACATTTTTTCTGGATATCAATCATAGGCTCATACCTATCTTTAGACCATATGCTATTAAAATGTAAGTTTTCTCATTTCAAAACGCCACCTCAAGCGTTTTATTAGCCCAACGGCTTTTAACGGCTTTCAGTTTGTTTTCGCCAGGCTAGATGCTACAGAACGAGACACCCGCCTCCAGTCCGCTACGCTCGCCGCCCTCTTTCTTGATAGGTCCATAATGCCGCTACGTCTATGCTACGTCATGCTTTGGGCCGTATGGAATTTCCGGATTATGCTTCCTTGTTGCTTCTCTGCGCCTATGAGCAGCTTTCATAGGAATGAATGGGCGCCGTGTTTCAATACGGTGTCCATTTCTTTATATGTCCATGCTTGAATGTCACCGACCATTAATGTATATGAAAAAGTTACACACTGTAGCTTTAAAGCATCAATGTGTCAAGGTCGTCAAATTTCTGTGCTTTAAATATTTGTTTTAGGTTAGATAAGTAAATCTGAATACTATAACTGGCCTATTATTCCTTAATAATAATAATAATAATAATAATAATAATAATAATAATAATAATAATAATAATAATAATAATAATAATACATTTTATTTAAAGGCGCCTTTCACGACTCTCAAGGACGCGTACGATGAGAGAAATGTGATGAATACTGTACCTTGAATGGTCCCCTTCATCTGGGACACTTCTTTCATTAAATCAGCAAGAGGATCCGATGACACGTGGCAGACCAGCAGCAACAACGCAAAAACAGCAGTGGTCTTCATTCTCATACTGGTAGTTGAACCGTTTGATCAGTAAACCTGTCTGAGTGTGTGTGTGTGTGTGTGTGTGTGTGTGTGTGTGTGTGTGTGTGTGTGTGTGTGTCTCTGTGTGTGTCTGAGTTTCTCTGGTCCACTTCAAACAGCATCAAGTCTTTAATACAGTTTTCAAGCAAGGTTAAACACCACCCTCTTCTGATTGGACACTTTCTTATGTTCCCCTGCTGTTTGATTGGTCAGGCAAATTCAAATCAAACAACAGGTCAAATGTGTTGGTCGGACATTTGGTCTGGCCTGATTCTTACTGCGCGTCCAAAAGTACATCTAGCTACGGGAATCCATACCAACTTATATTTACTGTCCTTGGTCATTTAAGTTCATGAAACATTTCCAGTCAATTGCTGCAACATCATCCAGGAATACGTTACATAAGTGTAAATCAATGACTGCTGACTTCAGTTGCCCCCGCACTCATCCATTTGTTGCTAAGCCACCTCAAACTTAGACATTTAAACCTGCAGTGTGTAGAATTTTGAGTTTTATTTCCTAGCAGATTTTGTAGAAAGTAATTATAATATCCATAAGTACATTTAATTTAGTGCATAATAGCTGAAAAAAATGTTTAGAATTATTATTTTTTGCCTTAGAAAGGGTCTCATATATGTCCATATTTCTGCATATTTTGGACCAAGGCCTAGTGCCGCCATCTTGAAAGTGTCATAGTTGGAATGTCATCAGGTGCATTGTTTAAAATTTAGAATTGTTCTTGTCCTTGAAGGCCACTGTAGCTTCTGTTATTATTCTAAAGGGTTGGAGTTACCCAGGGAGCGTTGCATTCTAGAACTTTGTAGAACTTTCTTGATGATGACATATTACACACTGCACCTTTAAAAGGCCCCAGGAAGGGATGATATTCAACTGGCTCTTATATCCAACATCACTCTGAATGTTCAGGGACTGTTCACCAAACTGACTAAAGCTCCTATCTCACTGGGCTGCGACTGTTTGCGACAAGTTGGAGACTGCGTTCGCAAACGAGTCTCTAAACTGTCTCCAAACGTTCGCGGAGATCTCAATTTCCTCGCCTGAGTCGCAGAGCCGCGCAGTCCTGTCGCATGAATTTTGAACATGTTCAAAAAAAGTGTGCGACAAATCTAGTCTCAAAATAGTCTCAGAGTCGTCGCATGTGTCTCAAACACGTTGCAAACCCTTCTCAATTTAGTCTCCGCGAGTCAGAAAGTGCGAGAAAACTTTGCGAGGGTTTGGCGACATATGAAACTAAATTGTGACTGATTTGAGACAAAAATGAGACTGACATTCCGGTCGTGCGACGCTCGCCAGACGTTCGGGAGACATAAATGCGACCTCCTGGCAAGTGTTGGCCATGGGACATTCGCAAACGTGTCGTGAGGAACCAACTCAGTGAGACTGCAAGTGAAAATTGTCGCAAAAGCATATTTTGTCGCGATTTTGTGTCTCCAACTTGTCGCACATTGTCGCAGCCCAGTGAGGTAGGGGCTTAAATCAGTCCGCTCGCTGGCTCAATTCCAATTCATTTTCCATGATATTCTAATAATATGAGTGTCACCTGTGGTCTATGAAATATTGTGGTATTAGGGTTCATAACTTGAGTTATGGTGCACTGACAAAATGCTGTGATATCTGCCTTTTCTCTGCCATGCTTTACACACACACACACACACACACACTCACTCACTCACTCACTCACTCACTCACTCTCACAAACACACTCACACTCACTCACTCGCTCTACACACACACACACACACTCACACACACACACACACACACACACTCACTCACTCACTCACTCACTCACTCTCACAAATGGCGCTTTTCCACCGCATGGTATCAGCTCGACTCGACTCGACTCGACTCGCATTTTTGGCTTTTCCACCGCAATTTCATGGTACCTGGTACCACGTAGCGGCTGCTTTTTTGGTATCGCCTCGCTCTAGGGTCCAAGCGAGCTGAGCCGATGCTAAAAGGTGACGTCGGCAGACGGCCGGCCACTGATTGGCCAGAGACTATTGTCTGGCCAATCAGTGGCCAGAGACTACCGGCTTCATTCTGTTGTTTATTCTCCCCAACTCTCCGGGACTTTTGAGTGTATTTCCGCCGCGTGCAGCCTTCTCTGGCTCTCTTTCATTTGATTTGCATCACAGATCCGAATTTATTTTCCATATATTCGCTAAGCTCACCCAGTGTTGGTTGTTGGGGAAGTTACTTACATACGAGAGGAGACATGTAGGGCAGCTAGCAGCTAGGCTAAATAGTAGCCAGCTGGGACAGACATGATAGCGAGCGATTACATTACAAGCCTCGGACTGAACTGATTACCTCAATAAAATATTCAGGCTGAGACACGGCTTGCATTTGAAAACACGTATCCTGAAACAAGCACTAAACAGTCAACTTTATCATGCCCGTGTTTACGTGCATAGGGATGTACGTGACGCATCCCTACAGCTGACTGTGTGGCAGAGTCACACATCGGGACATCAACCATCCCTCTTAATGGCCCGTAGCAATATTCTTCTACTTCTTTTAGCAAACAGATACAAGGGGGTATTTCTTAAAAAAAATTCATCCGTGTTTTTGGCGGTTGGTTCAGTTAATAGTGCAACAACTGCTCGTAATTTCTGCTTTGCTACTTTGCTCCGGAGTAGGCTTTCAGCCCCTTACGACGACCCCGCCCACGTTCAGCAGGTACTATTTGCGGTGGAAAACGACCCGTGCTGCTACCAAACCAAGTTGAGTCGAGTCGAGTTGAGTCGAGTCGAGCTACATGTGCGGTGGAAAAGCGCCAAAACACACTCACTCACTCACTCACTCTCACAAACACACTCACACTCACACTCACACTCACTCACTTGCTCTCACAAACACAATCACAATCACACTCACTCACTCACTCACTCACTCACTCACTCACTCACTCACTCACTCACTCACTCACTCACTCACTCACTCACTCAAACACACACACACACACACACACACACACACACACACACACACACACACACACACACACACACACACACACACATACACGTATTTTCTTCACTTGTGAGGACATTACAACAGACTTACAACCATAACCACTGCTTGTGTAACCCTAACCCCCAACCTTAACCTAAGTCTACCCTCACATTAAGAAAGTCTTCACACTAAAATGTCATTATTGCGTTAAGGGGACTTCCATTTTGTCTTCAAAAGGAAGGTACAATATCACTGTGTAAACAGAAAATGTCCCAACAACATGAGGAATACCAGCACTCACACACACACACACTCACACACTCACACACTCACACACACTCACTCACTCACTCACTCACTCACTCACTCACACACACACACACACACACACACACACACACACACACACACACTCACTCACTCACTCACTCACACACTCACACACTCACACACACTCACTCACTCACTCACTCACTCACTCACTCACTCACTCACTCACTCACTCACACACACACACACACACACACACACACACTCACTCACTCACTCACTCACTCACTCACTCACTCACTCACTCACTCACTCACACACACACACACACACACACACACACACACACACACACACACACACACAATATGTACATTAAGCTTTTGATTTGAGTTTATCAGAAAACAAAAACCTGTTTCCATAATAACAATAAAATATATAATAAACTTATTTCTGAATCTGGTTGTGTTTTTCTTCACAGGTAAATTGTGTGTGTGTGTGTGTGTGTGTGTCTCTCTCCCTGTGTGTGTGTGTGTGTCTCTCTCTCTCCCTGTGTGTGTGTGTGTGTGTCTCTCTCCCTGTTTGTGTGTGTGTCTCTCTCTCTCTCCCTGTGTGTGTGTGTGTGTGTGTGTGTGTGTCTCTCTCCCTGTGTGTGTGTGTGTGTGTGTGTGTGTGTGTGTGTGTGTGTGTGTGTGTGCCATTTTACACACACACTTACATACACACACACACACACACACTCCCTCAGATCCTAGAAACCATGGAAACAGTTCAGTTATTTCAGGTTCATCCAGGTCGGTTTCCTGTCCTCCAAAATAAAATAACAATATGAAGTTGATGCTTATTTGTCAGTTTTTCATTGTTTATGTGTGTGTGTGTGTGTGTGTGTGTGTGTGTGTGTGTGTGTGTGTGTGTGTGTGTGTGTGTGTGTGTGTGTGGGTATCCGACCCATTACAAAGGCATAAAGAAAAACTATATAAAAAATAGCATTCTTTGCACTGATGGTCTCGTTTTGCTGTTACATGTAATTTATGATCATCAGAGGAGAAATGAGACTGTTTCAGAAATACTGAAAAGTTCCTTGTAGCTACTTTAAAATAATTCTGAAATACTTAGGCCTATATTTCAAACAAAACAAAAAATATTCTAAATAAATTAAAGATTAGACAGTCTTCTGACTCAAGGTGGAAAAGAAAATGTAACATGGTTAAAGTCCTACTTCACCCAATTGGAACCGGCATTCTATCATTATAAAATAACTATTATGATATAATGAATGAGGTTTTTCTTCCCTCAGTCTTCCCTCAGTCTTCCCTTGGCCCAGCTGTCCTGTTAATCCTGACCCTTACTGTGATGTCACAGTAAGAAAAATGTAGGGTTAGACAGTGAGACCATAAAACACTCTTTCTGCCTTTTCTCAGGCTAGGATGATCCGATTTCAATTTTTTCTGCACATTTATACTACATAGGATCTCAGAGTTCAATACACCTTCATATTCCCACCGGTGAAGTAGGCCTTTAACTAAAAACATATTCTTGCATTTATTTTATTTATTTAGTGATTTTGGGTGCAGTTCCAGCCTCCGGCGTTTAGGCGGCGCTGTGCTGCGTCTCCAATGAGCTCAGTCTGCTTGTTATCATCACCAGAGGAAGTTCGCTAGCTACTGTAAACAAAGCTCAGTCTGTTAGAAAAAAACTAGAAATCTGTCAAGTAAACAGAAAAAATATGACAATAAACATTCCTGCGCATCATTAACGTGAGTATAACCTCATTTACTCATCGAATAACGTCATGTCGTCACTTAAACGGGGATAAATTGACGCAAAAATAGCAGTTGGTCAAGCTATTGGCTAGCTGGTTAGCACATAGCTCCGTGTACAGGCATTTATGACTTGTTTTAGTTTTTATTGGATAGTAAAGTGACTTGACTGAGTGTGTATTAAACGGTAAAGTGTTTAAGTGTCGGAAGGGTTAACTGGTGGCGTAACGGTAATCTAACCGGCTGCTGTTAAAGGCGATGTTTGGCTTTAACGTCAAGTAAAAATCTCAATGTTTATACATGAAACAATACATTTACAGTTGATAAATGCACCTGTGTATAGTTATAAAGCATTTTTACCGAGTCTAATGCTTTTACCTGCTCTTATTTTGGGCTCGTGATTAGCCTTTGATTGTGTGAATGTCATATAGCCTACAGTTACTAAGCTGAAAGAATAGGGGATTGAAGGTGTAGTCAGTGATTTGCAAGAGATCGCTTGTTGTCAAAATCACTTTTTGTCAAAATCAGTGAATATCTCCTCACGATCTGCTACCTGTCTGTACTGTGTGAATGATCTCCTCACGATCTGCTACCTGTCTGTACTGTGTGAATATCTCCTCACGATCTGCTACCTGTCCGTACTGTGTGAATGATCTCCTCACGATCTGCTACCTGTCTGTACTGTGTGAATATCTCCTCACGATCTGCTACCTGTCCGTACTGTGTGAATTATCTCCTCACGATCTGCTACCTGTCCGTACTGTGTGAATTATCTCCTCACGATCTGCTACCTGTCTGTACTGTGTGAATATCTCCTCACGATCTGCTACCTGTCCGTACTGTGTGAATTATCTCCTCACGATCTGCTACCTGTCCGTACTGTGTGAATTATCTCCTCACGATCTGCTACCTGTCTGCAGTAGCGGCGCCAGGATTTTGATTATGGGTGGGCCTTCAGAAAACTGGATGGGCCAGTTAAAATAAGACAAAAAAAAAAAAAAAAACACAGCGTCATCATCGTCATCTCCGTTTCAGCACTTTTCTGCGGGCTGAGGACAGCGACTAATACCTATGTGGCTCTTCCGTCGCTGTCCTCAGCTCAACTAACTTCATATCTCTCTTGAACGTTCAATGCACAAAAAGACTGTAACGGAATTATATCTTTGGAGGGTGAGGGTCTGTTTCTCTCTCCATTTGTTCTTAATTCATTCTATTCTTATTCAGATCAGAAACACATATGAAATAACATGGAAAAAACTCAAAAACAGCAGGGAAACGGTCCCAAATGAATTTTGCTGTAGCTTATTTCTCCAGAGTAATCAAATTAATAACATCTAACCATAGAAACAACAAGATAACAGTCCGATAGCTGATCACACATGAACTCAATTCAAGTTTGCTTGTGGGCTTGTTACAATAGGAGACGGCGGGGTTTCGTGCTGAACACAGCAAGAATTTCTTCGTGTTGCAGTGAATCAGTTAATTCCCTCTCAAATGAAAGCAGGGATAACGCATTTAATCTGTCTGTCAACATCGTCGATCTGGTGCCTGTTTTTATTCTATTGACAGCAGAAAAGAGTCTTTCCACAGTGCAGGTCGTCATGGGCAATGTGAGGACGGCCCGCAGGAGACTATTCATGTTGGGGAAGATATCACGGGGGCATGCGTCCAGCACCTCTATGAGTGTTTCTTTTTTCTCGTTTGTCTTGTTGGACTTTCTTTTAAGCTGCTGCACAAACACAGTGTGCTCTGCGTCCTTTAAAAGAAAATAAACTGCTTTGCTTGGCCATTGTCATAGATTTTGTCATAAAGCATCGTAAAGCTTGCCAAATCGCTCTGCTTGTCCGGCGTCTCCCTCTTAGTTACCGTTGCTAACTCATGATTGGTCAGAGGCGGCTCTGAGGCGGGAGTCCGGGACTCAGCCTGGCGGCAGGCGCCACACGTGGGGTAGAAGCCGCTGATTGGCTGAGAAGCTTTCATTCAAAGCTTTCCTCGGGATGCTTATTGGATGAACAGCTAGGATGGGTGGGCCCAGCCTAAAATGGGTGGGCCTGGGCCCACCCGGGCCCATTAGTAGCGCCGCGGCTGCCTGTCTGTACTGTGTGAATATCTCCTCACGATCTGCTTCCTGTCCGTACTGTGTGAATATCTCCTCACGATCTGCTACCTGTCCGTACTGTGTGTGAGCTGAAAAAGAAATTCATGTTGTTAATACACAGCTGTAAACTGTTAAGTAAACAAAGAGGCCCCACCGGCAACATGCCAATTTACATAGCATAGGCTGTGTATATATATTAACACTGGATTTTTTTCCAGCACACACACACACAGTACAGACAGTTGACACTTGACCGAATGTACGGGCTTGTTTTTGTTTGCTGAGCCGAACGTGCACTTTTAAAGCTGCAGTGTGTAGAATTTTGGGTTTTATTTCCTAGCAGATTTTGTAGAAAGTAATTATAATATCCATAAGTACATTTAATTCAGTGCATAATAGCTGATTTTTTTTTTTAGAATTATTATTTTTTCCCTTAGAAAGGGTCTCATATATGTCCATATTTCTGCATATTTTGGACCAAGGCCTAGTGCCGCCATCTTGAAAGTGTCATAGTTGGAATGTCATCAGGTGCATTGTTTAAAATTTAGAATTGTTCTTGTCCTTGAAGGCCACTGTAGCTTCTGTTATTATTCTAAAGGGGTGGGGTTACCCAGGGAGCGTTGCATTCTAGAACTTTGTAGAACTTTCTTGATGATGTCATATTACACACTGCACCTTTAAGTGAAAGTATGTTTTCTATGTAAATATTTTTTTTCTTAACATGTTTTTACGATTTCTTTTACATTCTTCTCTTAAAGGTGCAGTAACTCTTTGACTCGACGTAATGGTAAATGAGGGTCACCCCTCAACTGATCTTTTGAGTATAAATAAAGGTTAAAGGCCTACTTCACCGGTTGGAATATGAAGGTGTATTGAACTCTGAGATCCTATGAAGTATAAATGTGCAAAAAAAAAAAAAAAAATCGGATCATCCTAGCTTGAGAAAAGGCAGAAAGAGTGTTTTATGGTCTCACTGTCTAACCCTACATTTCTCTTACTGTGATGTCACATAAAGAGAAATGTAGGGTTAGACAGTGAGACCATAAAACACTCTTTCTGCCTTTTCTCAAGCTAGGATGATCCGATTTAAAAAATAATGTTGCACATTTATACTACATAGGATCTCAGAGTTCAATACACCTTCATATCCCAACTGGTGAAGTAGGCCTTTAAATGAAAAGTAAGAGCTGTTGTTTCACCCTATTATATATCATGCTATTGTCCTTTCTCCCCCAGGCTGTGTGCTTGTGCAGTGTGTTGCTAGCTACAGTGGTACCAGTTTACAGAGCCTAGGCTGTGTATTAATACTGTACTGTTTCACCCTATTAATCAGTGTGTTATTGTCCTCCCAAGACTAGCTGCTTGTCCAGTGTGTATGTGGTCTGCGTAGTGACTGCTAGATAATGGCTCTGTAAACAGGCTTGTTGCTAGCTACAGTGAAATCTGCGACCCATACGAATATGTGACCATAGAGCCTGCATGCGCAAGCCTGAAAATCAAACTGGGTGTGCGACCAGACCAAAGGCAGTAATAAAAACGTCTTTCTTTGCACTGATGGTCTCGTTTGCTGTTAAAGGTAATTTATGATCATCAGAGGGAAAAATTAGACTGTTTCAGAAATATTTAAAAGTTCCTCGTAGCCGCTTTAAAGGTGCAGTGTGTAATATGAC
>CASHTC010000965.1:162500-165000 GCA_949357725.1 Hyperoplus immaculatus | reverse complement strand
ACACAATCGAAAACGCTGACGTGAGAATGCAAGGCGGACAGATTTCCCGAGCTTGTGTTTTACGCCTGAATGCACCATGGAGATAACAAGACACAAGACAGTGTTTTCAAATATCTCTCCGTAGACATGACAACATAAAAACACTATTGGAAACACTGATTTAATCATTTGACGCCAGAAGGTTACGATTTCCCGAGCTTTTGTTCTACACCTGAATGCACCATGGAGATATGGATATTACTGTTTTTCAATTCCACTGCCATATTTTGGAGACGTTTTACTTTGAAAGGACAAATCAATGATGGTTTCCCTGCATTCCAAATCACATACTCTTTCTTTTCTCTACACTACATACTAAAGTACAGAAGAGTTTTAGTCTTTTTACTACACTACATACTAAAGTACAGAAGAGTTTTAGTCTTTTTACTACACTACATACTAAAGTACAGAAGAGTTTTAGGGCCACAGACAGGAGAGAGAAAAAAATCAGATAAGGAAGATTTGTTTTCCATTATGTCGAGAAATGTCAAGAATAAAGACGAATACTCCAAAATGCTATTGGAGTTAGTGGGGGCAATTGTGTATTTTCAGCATACTACATTTGACGTGCATGTATTGGGACATCCTAAATCTTTTTCTGGCGTACTAAATAGTAGGGAAGTATGGGGATTGGAATGCAGGGTTTGTTAAATGAAGACTGTGGTCCATTGTCCAGACGTACACGCATATACAGGTGAAACTCGAAAAATTAGAATATCATGCAAAAGTTCATTTATTTCAGTAATTCAACTTAACAAGTTGAAACTAATATATATCATAGACTCATTAAATGCAGAGTGAGATATTTCAAGCCTTTATTTGTTATAATTTTGAAGATTATGGTTTACAGCTCATGAAAACCCCAAATTCAAAATCTCAGACCGAGTTTCACCTGTATATATATTGAAGGAGATATAAGCATTCCAACTGTCACTTAAGGACTTAACTTAAAAGTAGCTACGAGGAACTTTTAAATATTTCTGAAACAGTCTCATTTTTCCTCTGATGATCATAAATGACATGTAACAGCAAAACGAGACCATCAGTGCAAAGAATGCTATTTTTATATAGTTTTTCTTAATGCCTTTGTCATGGGTATACGCTCAACCAGGAACAACAGCTGGTGTGGTAAAAAAACACTACCGCTTTTGTCCAAATCGGGCCGCAAGAATGAACACAAACTGAAACTTCCTTGTAGCTACTTTAATTATTATTATTTTTTAACGTTTATAATTGTTAAGCATTGGTTGTTTTTATATTCGACAGCTGATCACACTTCTTGTCTGTTTCTGTGTGTGTGTGTGTGTGTGTGTGTGTGTGTGTGTGTGTGTGTGTGTGTGTGTGTGTCTGTTACTGTGTGTGTTTTATACATCTTCTGTACTGTTTATTTTCTGCTTTCTGGACTTAAAGGTGTAGTCAGTGATTCTGGAGAACGCTTGTTGTCAAAATCACTTCTTGTACAAAATCAGTGAATATCTCCTCATGATCCACTACCTGTCTGTACTGAGTGAATATCTCCTCATGATCCACTACCTGTCTGTACTGAGTGAATATCTCCTCATGATCCACTACCTGTCTGTACTGAGTGAATATCTCCTCATGATCCACTACCTGTCTGTACTGAGTGAATATCTCCTCATGATCCGCTACCTGTCTGTACTGTGTCTGCGCTGCAAAAAAAAAATCCAGTGTTAATACACAGCTAAGGCTCTGTAAACTGGTATGGAAAAAAAAAGGACCCTTCGTAGCTATCAACATGTAAGTTTACAGAGCCTAGGCTGTTTATTAACACTGGATTATTTTTCAGCGCACACACAGCACAGACAGGTAGCGGATCATGAGGAGATATTCACTGATTTTTTTTTTTTTTTTTTTTTTTTAGCATTTTCATGCTTTATTGATAGTGCAGAGACAGAGTTGAAATGGGGCAGAGAAGGGAGTGACATGCAGAGAACGACCTGGAATCGAACCCGGGTCTGCTGCTGGCCGAGGCCCATGGGGGGGGACGCCCTACCAACTGAGCTAAGGGCGGCCCCGAGATATTCACTGATTTTGGACAAAGAGTGATTTTGACAAAAAGCGTTCTCCAGAGAATCACTGACTCCACCTTTAATCCCATAGTCCACCTGACTATCAACCTGTTTAGTGTAACAGGACATTCAAACTATAACTGTTTGTTTACCTTTATTTTGTGTTTTTATTTAAAGGAATTCCCTCGCACACATACACAGGGAAGATTTATTATTATTATTTAGAATATTATGCACACACACACAGACAGACAGACAGACAGACAGACAGACAGACACACACACACACACACACACACACACACACACACACACACACAGGGAAGATTTGTTATTATTATTTAGAATATTATGCACTTCTGGTGGAAGTACAATACACTTGTAAAACTGTATAACTTTTTGTTGTGTTGTATTTAAAAAAATATTTCCCC
>CASHTC010000965.1:130000-160000 GCA_949357725.1 Hyperoplus immaculatus | reverse complement strand
AGAGAGAGAGAGACACACACACACAAACAGACACACAGAGAGAGAGAGAGAGAGACACACACACACAAACAGAGAGAGAGAGACACAAACAGACACAGAGAGAGAGAGAGACGCACACAGTAAAGTTCAAGGACCTGGTTGAATATCAAGTTGCACAAATCATGTTCAAAGCTAGAAATAAACTGCTACCAGGTAACATTCAAAAACTTTTCTTAGACCAAGAGGGGGCGTTACAATCTGAGGCAACAGTTAAACTTTAAGACACTGGCGGTACGCATGACTTTAAAATGTCATTGCATCTCAATTGGGGGTGTGAAACTGTGGAATGGGATGAGCACGGAGCTAAAGCAATGTCCAAACATGATCCAGTTTAAAAAAAGGTTCAAAGCAATGATTTTCAAAAGGTACAGGGATGAGGGTGTGAAGTAAGAAGGAAATTATAATTATATGGGTATATATACTGATTGTATAGATATGTATGTAGATATGGATATATTGATTGTTTATAATTATAAATATAGATATATGCATTGTATAAATATATAAAATATAATTTTTTTATAGTGTATTAAGTTGTATATATGTATGTATAGTTCGTAAATGGAAAATATAGTATCGCCAATTGTACAGAGAATATATGGATTAAGAGAAGCGAATATAATACATATTTTTATTTTTTTAATTTAATAAATATTTTAAATTTTTTTACTATGGAAAAGGGGTCGGATTAAATAAGTGTATACTTCTTCCTGCTCCTTTTCAGGCATATCTCAGAAATACAGATCATTTGTTTTCTTTTATTTATTTATTTATTTTTAATTTTTTTGTGAAAACATAATTTTTGTTTATTGTATTTCCTTGATTTTCATTTTGTTTTGTATCACTGATATGTCTGAAATAAATTGAATCGAATCAAATTGTTTTCAACTCATCACCAATAAAATATTCATTATAGAAGCCATTCATGTCGTTTAATATGTTTTCTTAATCTTTTTTTAAATTAAGTATATTAGAATTATACATTTAAAACTAAGTAATAAAGTGCAATTTAAGGAATGAATCTCTCCACCTAGTCCAGGGTCTTGGTTGATCAGGCCCCTCCCTTGGGATATTTTTCTACTAAATAGCAGTAAGTGTATTAGAACACAGGGGGCATCCTCACCACATGCTGTCTGCCACCATGGTCCTTATGGAGGCTCTGGTGAAGTGTGTAGGGCGGTTCGGTCGTCCACTGGGTTACAGGGTCGGTGGTTCGATCCCCCGTCTCCCCCGCCACATGTCCAAGTGTCCCTGGGCAAAGAGACACTGAACCCTAAATGTCTCCTGATAGTTAGCTTGCACCCTGCGTGGTAGCTGCTGCTGCTATCGGTGAATGAATACAAAAATGTGTACAAAACAATGTAAGATGCTCTGAGTCCGTGAAAAACCAGGGAAAAGCGTTAATAAGTGGAGTTAATTCACCATTTCATGCCATCATTCACAGCCGAGTGAAGAAGCAAAAAGATTGAGTGAGAGTTCTGTCTTTTCAGTAGATCAACAGATGGACCTGGTTTTATTCAGCGAGCTCAGCAACAGAACAACTTATTATAACAAGAGTCAATGATTCAAAATAGTACATTTAAATACAATCAAAAAACTCAAATGGTCTGAGGAGCCCAAACCCCCTTGATTCAACATGAAATCTCCCTTTTTAGTGAGTGAGTGTGTGTGCCTGTGCCTGTGTGTGCGCGTGCCTGTGTGTGTGTGTGCGTGCCTGCCTGTGTGTGTGTGTGTGAGAGCGAGATGGAGTGTGTGTGTGTGTGTGTGTGTGTGTGAGAGCGAGATGGAGTGTGTGTGTGTGCCTGTGTGTATGCGTGTGTTTGTGTGTGACGTGTGTGTGTGTGTGTGTGCCTGTGGTTGTGTGCGTGCGTGCCTGCCTGTGTATGTGCGTGTGTGTGTGTGTGTGTGTGTGTGTGTGTGTGTGCCCCTTAACCCCTTGCCAGAGTTAAGGGCTGTACAGTTGGTTAGGATACAATATTTACATATAAGGTAATACAATGAAACTAGCAGTCCATTGGCTAAAAGGCACATTATGCATAAACATCACTGGAAGCTTCATTATCCCCTTTTTCTTTCTCTCTCTCCTCCTGCATCCAACGACAAAGTACAAAAAAAAATTAAAAATACAAAATAAAATTGGGAAACATTTGAATGGAATGAAATAGCTGCATTGAAGGTCTATTTAATGTGCGCCCCTACATGTTCTGCCCGCGCCCCTAAACATTCTGAGTTAGGGGCGGCAGCGCTGCTAGTAAAAAAGGTTAGTCTGTAGCCCTGGGGTGTACAGTTGGTTAGGATACAATATTTACATATCAGGTCATACAATGAAACAAGCAATTCATTTGATAAATGGCACATTATTCATACACATTACTGGAAGCATCATAAACCTTTCTCTCTGTCTGTCTGTCTGTCTGTCTCTCTCTCCCTCCCTCTTTCCTCCCTCTCTCTCTCCCTCCCTCTCTCTCTTTCCGTCTCTCTCTCTCTCTCCCTCTCCGTCCCTCTCTCTCTCTCTCCCTCCCTCTCTGTCTCCCTCCCTCCCTCTCTCTCTGTCTCCCTCCCTCCCTCCCTCTCTCTCTCCCTCTCTCTCCCTCCCTCCCTCTCTGTCTCCCTCCCTCCCTCCCTCCCTCCCCCCCTCTCTCTCTCTCTCTATCTCCCTCCCTCTCTGTCTCCCTCCCTCCCTCCCCCCCTCTCTCTCTCTCGCTCTCTCTCTCTCTCTCTAACTCTCTCCCTCTCTCTCTCCCTCCCTCTCTCTCTCTCTCTCTCCTCCTGACACCCATCCTCTCTTATACAGACACAGGCCTCATATCTACATGTAGCTGTGAGCGTGTGTTACCTGCTCTACGTACATAGAGTGTCTTCACTCAAACTCTTTAAAACAAGGGGGCGCCCTTGGCTCAGTTGGTAGGGCGTCCCCCCCCCCATGGGCCTGGCCAGCAGCAGACCCGGGTTCGATTCCAGCCCGCGGTCGTTCTCTGCATGTCACTCCCCTCTCTGCCCCATTTCACCTCTGTCTCTACGCTATCAATAAAGCATAAAAATGCCAAAAAAAACTCTTAAAAAAAAAAAAACTCTATAAAACACATCGGTCAAAAACCTTTGAACTACACATACGAGAGGCTGTAGCGCTCTCTAGTGGCTAACATAGAAATAGCCACATCATCTCACATCACAGATATAAAACAAAAGGTTAAACATTAGAATATACATGAATGATATAGAACAAAAGGCTGTTTACCAACAGTACATCAGTATATCAACACATAAACCATGTGGGCACTTTAAGCAGCGGACACATTTTAGAACCTTTGTCTTCTTTGTGACTCTCTTCTGTTGTTCTCATGAAGCAGAACTCTGAACATTCTGTATTCTGTTTATTACTGGACATTACATCTCTCTGTTTGGTCTTCTAAATATCCAGCCTGTGTTTGTGTGGATGTGGATGTGGATGTGTGTGTGTGTGTGTGTGTGTGTGTGTGTTTGTGTGTGTGTGAGGTGTGTGTGTGTTTGTTGTTATTGACGTATTGTCTGTCAGCTGAGGGCTTAGGAACAGATCCTCACTGTTCATCTGTGTGAGTGAGTGAGTGAGTGAGTGTGTGTGTGAGTGAGTGAGTGAGTGAGTGAGTGAGTGAGTGAGTGAGTGAGTGAGTGAGTGAGTGAGTGAGTGAGTGTGTGTGTGTGAGTGAGTGAGCTAGTGAGTGAGCGAGTGAGTGAGTGAGTGAGTGAGTGAGTGAGTGAGTGAGTGAGTGAGTGTGTGTGCGTGCGTGTGTGTGTGTGTGTGAGTGAGTGCGTGCGTGTGTGTGAGTGAGTGTGTGTGTGTGTGTGAGAGAGTGAGTGAGTGAGTGAGTGAGAGTGAGAGTGAGAGTGAGTGAGTGAGTGAGTGAGTGAGTGAGTGAGTGAGTGTGTCTGTGTGAAAGAGAGTTTATTTCTATTTAACAGGTGGAGACTCTCCCTCCTACAGTGAACACAGAGACACTGAGGCACCAGACCACGCTAACCCAAACCCTAACCCAAACCCAGGATACAGAGGCTCAGTGAATGTGGTGTTGAAGGTGTGGAGGTGGATCAGCCCATTAGAGTAGACCTCGTAGAAGGACAGAGAGCCAGCAGGACAGTCCACATACACTGCTACTCTGTGAGAGACAGAGGGGGAGGAGATGGATGCTATTCTGTTAGAGACAGAGGAGGAGGGGATGCGTGTTTGTCTGTTATTGTGACTGGCAGAGTAACCACCAGGATCAGAGCAGCTCAGACTCCAGGACTGATCATTCCGTCCAAACACACAGTCTGTACCGTCTCCTTTCCTGCTGATTCCTCTGTAACTCACTGATATATCAACCCCTCCTCTCCACTCGACCTCCCAGTAACGGCGACCAGTCAGACCATCTCTACACAGCAGCTGATAGTAGCGGTCAAATCTCTCTGGATGATCAGGATATGGCTGCTCCTTCACACGTGTCACCGTCCTGTTGTTGTCAGACAGTTTGAGGTCTCTGTGTACTGTGCTTGTGTCCAGTGTGAGTTCACAGGCCCCTGATGGAGAGAACAAGACACAACACAGAAGCAGTTTATCATCAGACACCTGATGGGTTCATGTGTTGCTTTATTAACAGACTGTTAATCAAACCTTCAGAATGACTCATTGTTTTAGGGTTCTTTCAAGCTCCAAGCTTTTTATTTAAAGGTAGAGTCAGCAATGTCTGGAGAATCACAGAGCTTAGGCTGTGTATTAACACTGGCTTTTATTTAAAAAATGTTTTTTGTTAAAATCAGTGAATATTTCCTCATAATCCGCCACCTGTCCGTACTGTGTACCCTGAAATAAATAACTGGTGTTAATACACAGCCTAGGCTCTGTAAATGGGCATGTACAATGCAATATGTTTACAGAGCCTAGATTCTGTATGAACACTGTTTTTTTCAGCGCACACATGGTACGGACTGGTAGTAGATTCTAAGGAGATATTCACTGAATTTGACAAAAAGGAGTTTTGACAGGATCACTGACTCCACCTTTAAACTGCTTTAACATGTGCTGCCTTGTTTTCCTGAATCAAAGTGAACACACACTTACACTTCTTCAGACCAGGTTTCAGCCTCTGCTCTCCACCATGTTCCACCCTGGAGGGAGAAACAGAGTCAGAATGAACCTTCAGAAGCTTCCTCATCAGTGATCTTCATAAACCTTCAAGATCCGCCATTAAGACAATACATTTATAAAACACCTTTCATACACAGAACAAATTAAACTTTAAATCAAATATTCAGGAGAAAATAATATTGAAATAATTAAAAGGTCAGAGAAATAGAAAACATTCAGAAAATCATTTGGATAATAAACAATATCTTAAGTTAAAAAAGACACCTTCTTTTTAGCTTTATGTTTTCCTTCTTTTTATTAAATCATATGGCATTGCTATCTCCCTAATTTACATTTGTTTTATTTTTCATCTATTTTATTTATTTATTATTTTTTTTTGTTTCTTGTCTGTTTTTGGTCTGTTGGCAAGTGAAACAAATGTGCTTCAGGGAAGTTGGAAAAGAGGGTTGTATATTTGTAATGCTCTCTCATTTCTAAATTTTAAATAAAACAATGTCAACCCTTTGAAAATCAATAAACATAAACTAAAAACCACATATCACGCACAGACCAAATTAAACTAATAATAGAAAATAATAATTCAATAATTAAAAGCTCAAATAAATATAAACACAAAACAAAACAAACAAACAATTTAAACTGAATACTAAACAAAAGGAGAGGTAAAAAAAGAGAATAAATTGAAATGTATCAAAGTCAGTGATCAACAGGTTATGAATAATATTAAGTGAAGTTAATCATTTATGAAGCCACATCTCAAAAAACAACAACTTCTGTCATCAGTCCCTCGATTCGGATGAAGACAAATAATGGGAAAAATTATATTTCACAATTTATATTAAAACATTTTTTTATAAAAACATTTTGAACTTATTTATCTGTTGTGTTTAAACAACATCTGTTAAAGGTTTGTCCGTCCTGGGAAAGGGATCCTTCCTTTCTGACATGTCTTCTCCTTTTCCCAGTAAAAGGCACACTATGCAACATTTGAAAATTAAATTATAGAGTCACACAAAAATAATCCCTCTCCATGATCATAGAATATGTGATGGTGTGTTTGTCTGCACAGTCCTCTTCTCTCTGGCTGGATTTTACATACAACAATTCGCTCACAGCCAACCTGTGTGTGTCTGACTGTCAGGGCAGCGCCGCTCTCCTACACACACACACACTCTCTCTCACACACACACACACACACACACACACACACTCTCTCTCTCACACACACACACGATTGTGGTTGGTTTAAAGAAATAAAAACAGGCCAGCCCAGTTCCCCCCCGGATAGAAGGCTCGAAATAGAGTGGATCCAGACCATAATACTTGCTGTAGTTTGGTCTGGCTTCGAGACTACTTCATACCTGAGAGTCTCCAGTCTCAAGAGGGGATCCTCCAGCAGCTTCACCCCAGAGTCTCCTGGATGGTTGTAGCTCAGGTCCAGCTCTCTCAGATGGGAGGGGTTGGAGCTCAGAGCTGAGGCCAGAAAAGCACAGCCTTCCACTGTGATCAGACAGCCTGACAGTCTGTAGACACACACACAGAGAGAGACAGACAGACAGACAGACAGACAGACAGTTATATAATTTATTTAATTTTAATTAGCTAAATGTTAAGTTTTCTCATCAGTCAACCACTTTGGACCTCATTGTTACGGAACAGTTGACAGACACTAGAATCCATCATCAGTTACATGTTTTGAACTAAGTTTTCAATAATTCTTTTTGACCATTATTTATATATTAACGTTGACATATTAACATGATAGAGAGTTCACGTTGTACATTTCCTAATAAACAGTTGCCTCCTTTTAAAGCTAGTTTAGCGGATATTGGAATTGAAAGTTGGTTTCCCCGCCGCTCGTGGTGTAGTGGTTAGAAGGGTTAGGGTTAGAATCCAGCCCGGGTCGTTCTCTGCTTGTCATTCCCCTCTCTGTCCTATTTCATCTCTGTCTCTCTGCATTATGAATAAAGCATTAAAAATGCCAAAAAAATAACAAATAATAAAATGTTTTAAAGAAATAGCAAACTAATAAAAACAGTGAGATTTTCATTGTCATTCGTCATTTCTGTACTTTTCAAAAATATCTTATAATCTTTTAAATCTTAAATTGTAATATATTTATCAGGGCTGTCAAGCGATTCAAAATGTATGTAATTAATTACAGGCTCTGTGATTAATTAATTTAAATGAATCGCATACTTATATGACACTTTTATGCAGTCTCTCTCTCTCTCTGTCTCTCTCTCTCTCTCTCTCTCTCTCAGCCAGGTTTCTACATAAAATAAAATTAGGAACAAGGGCAAAATTTTCTACTTAGAACCACAAAAAAACAAGCAGTGTAAATCACGTCTGTGTACCTCCCACTACAGAAAGTGCTGCACTGCCACAGGTGCGCATAGCCTATGCCGACTCATTCACCATCGTCCTACTCATGGCCAAAAATATTGACACACGCACGCACGCACGCACGCACGCACGCACACACACACACACACACACCGTCTATGCGGGAGACGAGGCAGCTAAAAAACAAGAGTGAGACACACAGAGGAATATTGAGAGATAGCCTGCTGAGAGTTTTGAACCTACGTTGTTAATTAGCCACCCACTAAATCAATAATGCACAGACACTGCGGTGAATAACATAAGATGTCTTCCTACCTTCAAGCTTATTTGCCGGAAGCATTCCATAACACATTCATTGAGCCCTCGGTCCTTTCCCTTGCTTCTTTCTTTACTCTGTAATCCAGTGCGGGCCGTGTCCGCAAGCTGCAGATGCAGCTGCGCTATCATGGCGACCGGGTCAAAGGGCACTATAGAAACGCGATTAATCTGCGTTAATTTTATTAACGCGTTATTTTTTCTGTGATTAATTAATTGAAATTAACGCATTCATTTGACAGCCCTAATATTTATATTTTGTTTAATGGTTTCGAAAGACCATTTTTTTTTTTTTTTTTTTTTTTTAACCTTTATTTCTACAGGTAAATCCCATTGAGACCGAAGACTCTTTTGCAAGGGAGACCTGTTCCCATTCCCACGTTACCATTCACACACCGATAGCAGACTAACTATCGACATTCACACGAGGCAAGGTGGGTGAAGTGTCTTGCCCAAGGACACAACAACTGTGACACAGGTGGCGGGGCGGGGATCGAACCTCCAACCCTTTGATCCGCTAAAGCTGGGGAACATTCGTCCGTATGAAGGGGGGGAGAAGGGGGAAAAGAAGGAAAGAGAAAAAAAGGAAAAAGGAGAAAAAAGAAGAGGAAAAAAAGGAAAAGGGAGGGAAAGAAAGTGGGCGTCCACCCTCAACTACAGGGTCGGTGGTTCGATCCCCGTCCCCCCAACACATGTCCAAGTGTTCCAGGGCAAGACACTGAAGCCCAAATTACTCCCGATAGTTAGTTTGCACCACAGATTGTTTACAAAAGATTTGCACCCTGCATGATAGCCGCTGCTATCGGTCTATGAATGTGTGTCACTCTGGATAAAAGCGTCTGCTGAATGACATGTAATAATAATAAACTATTAAATGAGATTTATAATGACCAAAAAATGTACTACTTTGTGTGTTTGTTGTTAATGTAGACATTTGACTGTTACATTAAATAATAGGCTAGTTATTACATAACTGCTAGGGTGGTCAACCCTTAACTGCAGGGTCAAGAAAGGATGAAAAGCTATCTGAAAATGATCAGAGATCAAAGAGTGTCTCTGATCTTGGAAGTTCAAGATGTTGCCTCCTTGTCAACACCTCTTGATTTACGACAGATACATTACCTGGGAAAGCTCACATCTAAAGAGTGTAAAACCTTTGATTAAACCTTTGTTTTTTTTCTTTGAACACTGATCACAACCAAGTTACCTTTCTTTTTTATTGTGACTGTAATATCTCCAATCATTTTCTTTACTCATTTACAATAACTAAAATTAGTATTGAAAACACTGGTAACAATTTGCTATACTGTTCCATTCCTGTCTTGTCATTTAATACCTCAATTAGCAAAAAGCCCCTGTCCCTGGACCTCTCACCAACAGGCCATCCATGACACTGACTTTCTCCCCAAAAAAACCTAGCTCTTCAGATTGGCTTAGTCAGTGAAATGTTTTTATATTTACTTGTTCGACTATTAGTCTGTTGTTTTATTGTTGTGCATCAGTTTTTATCTTCTATTATTTGTCCTTGAGTGTCCTAAAAAGCGCTATAAAAAGTTATAATACTAGATATTATACTACTTAAGATTAAATAAATAAAAAGTCAATACCACTGTTGTAGAAATATTGTGCACATTTAATACAAACCACATGCACCATAGTACACACACACACAAATAAATAATCAAATAAAATAGTACAATAAATGAAATAAATACAAAAACACAGCACAAAGAAATATATAAGAAATTAAATGTATATAAAAATAAAACAAGTAAATACAAACGTTAAAACAAGGCTAAATATATATATACACTGAGTTTTGTAACTCTTAACTTTAAGTTAAATGTTTTGTGTGTAGTGTATGATTATTTTTTGGCATCTGCCCTCTCCCTCCTCTTTTCCTCTTGCCACTGTTCTAATGTGTTGGTTGCTGTGACAGGACAGTAGATGTGGCCGTAGTATTGGCCATGTCCAGTTTCCTTTAAACGGGGCTGGTGACACTGGCGACACTAGTTTGTTTCTACAGTGCGAATGTAGGGTCTGCGGACAGTTGGTGGGGATGGAAGGGGAGCAGAAGGGGCAATTATTTTAGGATGCTGGGCCGGGACTTGTGGGAAAAAAAAAATTGGTTGTGAAATAACCGGGTTTGGGACCACAAGAAAAGGGGGAGAGGCAGGTTGAGGTGGCTGCAGCGCAAAAAGCTGTCTTTGTACAGGCAACTGGGTGGGATGGAGGTGGGGAGCCGCAGTCTTCCTCCTGTCCACTGCCTGCCCTACTGTGTTCTTTGGCAGGTTGTATTGGTTTTTAGGACCAGGATGTACAGGAGCAGTAGTGGGCCTCATTTTGTGAGGTGGGAGAGGCACCGGAGCAACAGGTACTTGGGGAGGAAGGTTGAGTCCTTGCTGCAGGCATAGACGGATTATGAGATAATGGGCCCCTGGGCACAAACTCTTAAAGGGCCCCCCACTCCTCCCTATCCAGTCAGGTACACTGACTTTTCCACACAGATACATACAATTAATGGCAAAAACATATAAAGGAAGTCAGTATTTCCCACAGGATTTTGGGATACTGTTGGAGGGACCCTGTACCTTTTTGGGGAGTCCGGGGGCATGCCCCGCCGGATTATTTTTTACCTTTTTGAAGTAAAATGCATCAATCTGGTGCACTTTGAGAGGAAATTTTAGAGGCTATATCAAATCCTGAGATGCAGAAGGAACGTTATTTTTCAGATTTTTCTTAAACAGGCAGCACTCTTTACTCTGCAACTGTAAATACAGTACAGTAGATTGGTCTGCAGACCCATATTCCATGATGGAGGGGCCCATTTCAACAGATAAAGGGTGGATAGCTACTTTTTATGAACTATTTAGAATTCACACATAGAAAGCTTATTTCTGTATGTGTGAGGGGGCCTTCAAGGCCCCTCATGGAGCCCCTTAGACAGAGCTACTAATGCTGCTGTTTTTAACTAGCTTTTGTATTTCTCCCCTATTAATTGAGGGGCCCATGATGATTTCTATCTTGTTAAATTTTAATAAGTATATCCTTATATTTAGGCTATTCCTTTTTGGACCCTGTTATTGACATGAGTGACTGAGCTCTTTGACAATGTGACATGAAAAGTTACTATCAGTGTCTCTGGCTAAGGGCCCCCTTGAGCCCTTGGGCCCCTGGGCCTGTGCCCGGTGTGCCCGTGCAGTAATCCACCCCTGGCTGCAGGATGCTGAGGTCCTGCCTCTTCAGCCGCCTGTTGTTGCAGAAGGTCCTGCCACAGAGCCACGATGGTCCCCGCCTGTTGTGGGCTGACGGTGTTGCCAGGTTCAGCCCTCAGTCCCACCAAGTACTGTGCCAGGCTGTCCACTTTGTCCATCCCTGGGACACCACGCTCATCCACAGCCTGGAAAATGTCACAGTACATTTCAATCAAAAAACAAAATGAAAACACACAATATCACAGCTGTTGCAGTGTAAAGTGTCACAAGAAGACTTACCAGTTGTTGCTCAGATGCTGCTAGGGTCCTGGCCGCGGCCCCAGAGGGACCAGCAGTGTGAGCGATGGGGAGAGGGGCCGGTAAGATGGCGGTAGTGGGAGGCACAGGAGGAGGAGTGTACATTGGCAGCACAGGAGGAGGGGTGGCACAGACCGATGGCATGATCTGTTAAATGCAATAAGATTTTATTTTATTAAGCTTTTATTCATTCTTAGGATTTTTACATATTACCTTATAAACATTTTACATACTTGATTACATCATGAGCAGGTGTGCACACTGTCACAGTATGATAAAACATTATGAAAAGAATAATTACCAGTTGTTGCTCAGGGGCCTCTGTACTGTCAGATGCAGCTGCAGTCTGGAGAGAAGCTGGGGAGGAGAGAGCTGGATTGCTGGCGGAGCTTGTTGTCATCACAGCGGACACGTCCAGGAGCCGGCCTGTTTCCTGCATCTGAGGGCCAAACCCCAAGGGCAGCAAACCTCCGCAGGCATAGCATCCACTCCTCATTCCCCATCGCTCTGTGCTTTTTGAGTTTTGAAGCCATCTACCATAAATATGGAAGTGTCATTTATAACAAACCAACAAACGTTTAACCACTAAATATCATTACACCTGAATATACAGCCTCCAGTGAGGGCAATGTTAATACAGTGAAATACAGTGTTGTCTAAATCAGCTAACTCTAACTAAAGTGAGATCAGTGTGTAATAGGCTACATGAATAAGAATAACATGCCACAGTAGCCTAACGGTATGATTATTTTAGCATGATATTGACACAGTTCTTTTTTTCCGCTCAAAAAGACGACAATGATTTAACGGTTTAGTGATGTTAGGTAGGCTATAGCTTAATAATTACGAGAGTAGGTCTGCCTTCGTTTTCCCAACCAATTTAACTTAATGCAGACCTACTATCGTAAATATTAAGCTGTTTTCATTTAGGAAAGCCAGATATCTGGGTGTGGAAGAAAAGCACTTATCAGGCTACCGCTACCTACATTATAAATTCAATCGGCTAAGAAGTAATGGTCACTTATGTTATGTTTAACACCGTGAACGGGCATTTGAAAAGAGGATTAGGTGCGTAGAGCCGCAGCAGTAGGCTATATCGGTATGACCCATAGATAGTATAGCGTTTGACCCAGCGACGTAGCCTATAACACTGTAACACAACCGTGTGTAAACTAAACGGCGACAGTAGCAAGTTTGCTGTCAAAACTGTAACGTAGCTAATACGATATACCTAGACTTTTTTAATTTTTTTTCCGTGTGTAAACTTAACGGCGACAGTAGGCCTAACAAGTTCGCTGTCAAAGAAACATATGATTTTATATCAAACTGTAACGTCTGATTATAATAAATCATTTATTCACGTCTGAACATTATAATTATACATACCTTTTACTTTCCCCGTTATTCTCCGTCTTCTCTTCTCCTCTCTTTTCTTCTCTTCTCGCATCTCTCGCCCACCGCTAGTGAGTGATTGACAGCTCGTCAACGGTCCCTGAAAGAAAGGCCCACCCCTGAAAGAATGGCCTCGGGACTTGATTGGCCCGTGAAAGAGTGGACTAGCCATTTCATTGGCTGTAGAAAGATTGTTCTCGGGCCTCGATTGGACGCGAAATACAGTCGAACGGAGGCAAAGTGACCCGCAAGCTGGGGAACATTCGTCCGTATGAAGGGGGGGAGAAGGGGGAAAAGAAGGAAAGAGAAAAAAAGGAAAAAGGAGAAAAAAGAAGAGGAAAAAAAGGAAAAGGGAGGGAAAGAAAGTGGGCGTCCACCCTCAACTACAGGGTCGGTGGTTCGATCCCCGTCCCCCCAACACATGTCCAAGTGTTCCAGGGCAAGACACTGAAGCCTAAATTACTCCCGATAGTTAGTTTGCACCACAGATTGTTTACAAAAGATTTGCACCCTGCATGATAGCCGCTGCTATCGGTCTATGAATGTGTGTCACTCTGGATAAAAGCGTCTGCTGAATGACATGTAATAATAATAAACTATTAAATGAGATTTATAATGACCAAAAAATGTACTACTTTGTGTGTTTGTTGTTAATGTAGACATTTGACTGTTACATTAAATAATAGGCTAGTTATTACATAACTGCTAGGGTGGTCAACCCTTAACTGCAGGGTCAAGAAAGGATGAAAAGCTATCTGAAAATGATCAGAGATCAAAGAGTGTCTCTGATCTTGGAAGTTCAAGATGTTGCCTCCTTGTCAACACCTCTTGATTTACGACAGATACATTACCTGGGAAAGCTCACATCTAAAGAGTGTAAAACCTTTGATTAAACCTTTGTTTTTTTTCTTTGAACACTGATCACAACCAAGTTACCTTTCTTTTTTATTGTGACTGTAATATCTCCAATCATTTTCTTTACTCATTTACAATAACTAAAATTAGTATTGAAAACACTGGTAACAATTTGCTATACTGTTCCATTCCTGTCTTGTCATTTAATACCTCAATTAGCAAAAAGCCCCTGTCCCTGGACCTCTCACCAACAGGCCATCCATGACACTGACTTTCTCCCCAAAAAAACCTTGCTCTTCAGATTGGCTTAGTCAGTGAAATGTTTTTATATTTACTTGTTCGACTATTAGTCTGTTGTTTTATTGTTGTGCATCAGTTTTTATCTTCTATTATTTGTCCTTGAGTGTCCTAAAAAGCGCTATAAAAAGTTATAATACTAGATATTATACTACTTAAGATTAAATAAATAAAAAGTCAATACCACTGTTGTAGAAATATTGTGCACATTTAATACAAACCACATGCACCATAGTACACACACACACAAATAAATAATCAAATAAAATAGTACAATAAATGAAATAAATACAAAAACACAGCACAAAGAAATATATAAGAAATTAAATGTATATAAAAATAAAACAAGTAAATACAAACGTTAAAACAAGGCTAAATATATATATACACTGAGTTTTGTAACTCTTAACTTTAAGTTAAATGTTTTGTGTGTAGTGTATGATTATTTTTTGGCATCTGCCCTCTCCCTCCTCTTTTCCTCTTGCCACTGTTCTAATGTGTTGGTTGCTGTGACAGGACAGTAGATGTGGCCGTAGTATTGGCCATGTCCAGTTTCCTTTAAACGGGGCTGGTGACACTGGCGACACTAGTTTGTTTCTACAGTGCGAATGTAGGGTCTGCGGACAGTTGGTGGGGATGGAAGGGGAGCAGAAGGGGCAATTATTTTAGGATGCTGGGCCGGGACTTGTGGGAAAAAAAAAATTGGTTGTGAAATAACCGGGTTTGGGACCACAAGAAAAGGGGGAGAGGCAGGTTGAGGTGGCTGCAGCGCAAAAAGCTGTCTTTGTACAGGCAACTGGGTGGGATGGAGGTGGGGAGCCGCAGTCTTCCTCCTGTCCACTGCCTGCCCTACTGTGTTCTTTGGCAGGTTGTATTGGTTTTTAGGACCAGGATGTACAGGAGCAGTAGTGGGCCTCATTTTGTGAGGTGGGAGAGGCACCGGAGCAACAGGTACTTGGGGAGGAAGGTTGAGTCCTTGCTGCAGGCATAGACGGATTATGAGATAATGGGCCCCTGGGCACAAACTCTTAAAGGGCCCCCCACTCCTCCCTATCCAGTCAGGTACACTGACTTTTCCACACAGATACATACAATTAATGGCAAAAACATATAAAGGAAGTCAGTATTTCCCACAGGATTTTGGGATACTGTTGGAGGGACCCTGTACCTTTTTGGGGAGTCCGGGGGCATGCCCCGCCGGATTATTTTTTACCTTTTTGAAGTAAAATGCATCAATCTGGTGCACTTTGAGAGGAAATTTTAGAGGCTATATCAAATCCTGAGATGCAGAAGGAACGTTATTTTTCAGATTTTTCTTAAACAGGCAGCACTCTTTACTCTGCAACTGTAAATACAGTACAGTAGATTGGTCTGCAGACCCATATTCCATGATGGAGGGGCCCATTTCAACAGATAAAGGGTGGATAGCTACTTTTTATGAACTATTTAGAATTCACACATAGAAAGCTTATTTCTGTATGTGTGAGGGGGCCTTCAAGGCCCCTCATGGAGCCCCTTAGACAGAGCTACTAATGCTGCTGTTTTTAACTAGCTTTTGTATTTCTCCCCTATTAATTGAGGGGCCCATGATGATTTCTATCTTGTTAAATTTTAATAAGTATATCCTTATATTTAGGCTATTCCTTTTTGGACCCTGTTATTGACATGAGTGACTGAGCTCTTTGACAATGTGACATGAAAAGTTACTATCAGTGTCTCTGGCTAAGGGCCCCCTTGAGCCCTTGGGCCCCTGGGCCTGTGCCCGGTGTGCCCGTGCAGTAATCCACCCCTGGCTGCAGGATGCTGAGGTCCTGCCTCTTCAGCCGCCTGTTGTTGCAGAAGGTCCTGCCACAGAGCCACGATGGTCCCCGCCTGTTGTGGGCTGACGGTGTTGCCAGGTTCAGCCCTCAGTCCCACCAAGTACTGTGCCAGGCTGTCCACTTTGTCCATCCCTGGGACACCACGCTCATCCACAGCCTGGAAAATGTCACAGTACATTTCAATCAAAAAACAAAATGAAAACACACAATATCACAGCTGTTGCAGTGTAAAGTGTCACAAGAAGACTTACCAGTTGTTGCTCAGATGCTGCTAGGGTCCTGGCCGCGGCCCCAGAGGGACCAGCAGTGTGAGCGATGGGGAGAGGGGCCGGTAAGATGGCGGTAGTGGGAGGCACAGGAGGAGGAGTGTACATTGGCAGCACAGGAGGAGGGGTGGCACAGACCGATGGCATGATCTGTTAAATGCAATAAGATTTTATTTTATTAAGCTTTTATTCATTCTTAGGATTTTTACATATTACCTTATAAACATTTTACATACTTGATTACATCATGAGCAGGTGTGCACACTGTCACAGTATGATAAAACATTATGAAAAGAATAATTACCAGTTGTTGCTCAGGGGCCTCTGTACTGTCAGATGCAGCTGCAGTCTGGAGAGAAGCTGGGGAGGAGAGAGCTGGATTGCTGGCGGAGCTTGTTGTCATCACAGCGGACACGTCCAGGAGCCGGCCTGTTTCCTGCATCTGAGGGCCAAACCCCAAGGGCAGCAAACCTCCGCAGGCATAGCATCCACTCCTCATTCCCCATCGCTCTGTGCTTTTTGAGTTTTGAAGCCATCTACCATAAATATGGAAGTGTCATTTATAACAAACCAACAAACGTTTAACCACTAAATATCATTACACCTGAATATACAGCCTCCAGTGAGGGCAATGTTAATACAGTGAAATACAGTGTTGTCTAAATCAGCTAACTCTAACTAAAGTGAGATCAGTGTGTAATAGGCTACATGAATAAGAATAACATGCCACAGTAGCCTAACGGTATGATTATTTTAGCATGATATTGACACAGTTCTTTTTTTCCGCTCAAAAAGACGACAATGATTTAACGGTTTAGTGATGTTAGGTAGGCTATAGCTTAATAATTACGAGAGTAGGTCTGCCTTCGTTTTCCCAACCAATTTAACTTAATGCAGACCTACTATCGTAAATATTAAGCTGTTTTCATTTAGGAAAGCCAGATATCTGGGTGTGGAAGAAAAGCACTTATCAGGCTACCGCTACCTACATTATAAATTCAATCGGCTAAGAAGTAATGGTCACTTATGTTATGTTTAACACCGTGAACGGGCATTTGAAAAGAGGATTAGGTGCGTAGAGCCGCAGCAGTAGGCTATATCGGTATGACCCATAGATAGTATAGCGTTTGACCCAGCGACGTAGCCTATAACACTGTAACACAACCGTGTGTAAACTAAACGGCGACAGTAGCAAGTTTGCTGTCAAAACTGTAACGTAGCTAATACGATATACCTAGACTTTTTTAATTTTTTTTCCGTGTGTAAACTTAACGGCGACAGTAGGCCTAACAAGTTCGCTGTCAAAGAAACATATGATTTTATATCAAACTGTAACGTCTGATTATAATAAATCATTTATTCACGTCTGAACATTATAATTATACATACCTTTTACTTTCCCCGTTATTCTCCGTCTTCTCTTCTCCTCTCTTTTCTTCTCTTCTCGCATCTCTCGCCCACCGCTAGTGAGTGATTGACAGCTCGTCAACGGTCCCTGAAAGAAAGGCCCACCCCTGAAAGAATGGCCTCGGGACTTGATTGGCCCGTGAAAGAGTGGACTAGCCATTTCATTGGCTGTAGAAAGATTGTTCTCGGGCCTCGATTGGACGCGAAATACAGTCGAACGGAGGCAAAGTGACCCGCAAGCTGGGGAACATTCGTCCGTATGAAGGGGGGGAGAAGGGGGAAAAGAAGGAAAGAGAAAAAAAGGAAAAAGGAGAAAAAAGAAGAGGAAAAAAAGGAAAAGGGAGGGAAAGAAAGTGGGCGTCCACCCTCAACTACAGGGTCGGTGGTTCGATCCCCGTCCCCCCAACACATGTCCAAGTGTTCCAGGGCAAGACACTGAAGCCTAAATTACTCCCGATAGTTAGTTTGCACCACAGATTGTTTACAAAAGATTTGCACCCTGCATGATAGCCGCTGCTATCGGTCTATGAATGTGTGTCACTCTGGATAAAAGCGTCTGCTGAATGACATGTAATAATAATAAACTATTAAATGAGATTTATAATGACCAAAAAATGTACTACTTTGTGTGTTTGTTGTTAATGTAGACATTTGACTGTTACATTAAATAATAGGCTAGTTATTACATAACTGCTAGGGTGGTCAACCCTTAACTGCAGGGTCAAGAAAGGATGAAAAGCTATCTGAAAATGATCAGAGATCAAAGAGTGTCTCTGATCTTGGAAGTTCAAGATGTTGCCTCCTTGTCAACACCTCTTGATTTACGACAGATACATTACCTGGGAAAGCTCACATCTAAAGAGTGTAAAACCTTTGATTAAACCTTTGTTTTTTTTCTTTGAACACTGATCACAACCAAGTTACCTTTCTTTTTTATTGTGACTGTAATATCTCCAATCATTTTCTTTACTCATTTACAATAACTAAAATTAGTATTGAAAACACTGGTAACAATTTGCTATACTGTTCCATTCCTGTCTTGTCATTTAATACCTCAATTAGCAAAAAGCCCCTGTCCCTGGACCTCTCACCAACAGGCCATCCATGACACTGACTTTCTCCCCAAAAAAACCTAGCTCTTCAGATTGGCTTAGTCAGTGAAATGTTTTTATATTTACTTGTTCGACTATTAGTCTGTTGTTTTATTGTTGTGCATCAGTTTTTATCTTCTATTATTTGTCCTTGAGTGTCCTAAAAAGCGCTATAAAAAGTTATAATACTAGATATTATACTACTTAAGATTAAATAAATAAAAAGTCAATACCACTGTTGTAGAAATATTGTGCACATTTAATACAAACCACATGCACCATAGTACACACACACACAAATAAATAATCAAATAAAATAGTACAATAAATGAAATAAATACAAAAACACAGCACAAAGAAATATATAAGAAATTAAATGTATATAAAAATAAAACAAGTAAATACAAACGTTAAAACAAGGCTAAATATATATATACACTGAGTTTTGTAACTCTTAACTTTAAGTTAAATGTTTTGTGTGTAGTGTATGATTATTTTTTGGCATCTGCCCTCTCCCTCCTCTTTTCCTCTTGCCACTGTTCTAATGTGTTGGTTGCTGTGACAGGACAGTAGATGTGGCCGTAGTATTGGCCATGTCCAGTTTCCTTTAAACGGGGCTGGTGACACTGGCGACACTAGTTTGTTTCTACAGTGCGAATGTAGGGTCTGCGGACAGTTGGTGGGGATGGAAGGGGAGCAGAAGGGGCAATTATTTTAGGATGCTGGGCCGGGACTTGTGGGAAAAAAAAAATTGGTTGTGAAATAACCGGGTTTGGGACCACAAGAAAAGGGGGAGAGGCAGGTTGAGGTGGCTGCAGCGCAAAAAGCTGTCTTTGTACAGGCAACTGGGTGGGATGGAGGTGGGGAGCCGCAGTCTTCCTCCTGTCCACTGCCTGCCCTACTGTGTTCTTTGGCAGGTTGTATTGGTTTTTAGGACCAGGATGTACAGGAGCAGTAGTGGGCCTCATTTTGTGAGGTGGGAGAGGCACCGGAGCAACAGGTACTTGGGGAGGAAGGTTGAGTCCTTGCTGCAGGCATAGACGGATTATGAGATAATGGGCCCCTGGGCACAAACTCTTAAAGGGCCCCCCACTCCTCCCTATCCAGTCAGGTACACTGACTTTTCCACACAGATACATACAATTAATGGCAAAAACATATAAAGGAAGTCAGTATTTCCCACAGGATTTTGGGATACTGTTGGAGGGACCCTGTACCTTTTTGGGGAGTCCGGGGGCATGCCCCGCCGGATTATTTTTTACCTTTTTGAAGTAAAATGCATCAATCTGGTGCACTTTGAGAGGAAATTTTAGAGGCTATATCAAATCCTGAGATGCAGAAGGAACGTTATTTTTCAGATTTTTCTTAAACAGGCAGCACTCTTTACTCTGCAACTGTAAATACAGTACAGTAGATTGGTCTGCAGACCCATATTCCATGATGGAGGGGCCCATTTCAACAGATAAAGGGTGGATAGCTACTTTTTATGAACTATTTAGAATTCACACATAGAAAGCTTATTTCTGTATGTGTGAGGGGGCCTTCAAGGCCCCTCATGGAGCCCCTTAGACAGAGCTACTAATGCTGCTGTTTTTAACTAGCTTTTGTATTTCTCCCCTATTAATTGAGGGGCCCATGATGATTTCTATCTTGTTAAATTTTAATAAGTATATCCTTATATTTAGGCTATTCCTTTTTGGACCCTGTTATTGACATGAGTGACTGAGCTCTTTGACAATGTGACATGAAAAGTTACTATCAGTGTCTCTGGCTAAGGGCCCCCTTGAGCCCTTGGGCCCCTGGGCCTGTGCCCGGTGTGCCCGTGCAGTAATCCACCCCTGGCTGCAGGATGCTGAGGTCCTGCCTCTTCAGCCGCCTGTTGTTGCAGAAGGTCCTGCCACAGAGCCACGATGGTCCCCGCCTGTTGTGGGCTGACGGTGTTGCCAGGTTCAGCCCTCAGTCCCACCAAGTACTGTGCCAGGCTGTCCACTTTGTCCATCCCTGGGACACCACGCTCATCCACAGCCTGGAAAATGTCACAGTACATTTCAATCAAAAAACAAAATGAAAACACACAATATCACAGCTGTTGCAGTGTAAAGTGTCACAAGAAGACTTACCAGTTGTTGCTCAGATGCTGCTAGGGTCCTGGCCGCGGCCCCAGAGGGACCAGCAGTGTGAGCGATGGGGAGAGGGGCCGGTAAGATGGCGGTAGTGGGAGGCACAGGAGGAGGAGTGTACATTGGCAGCACAGGAGGAGGGGTGGCACAGACCGATGGCATGATCTGTTAAATGCAATAAGATTTTATTTTATTAAGCTTTTATTCATTCTTAGGATTTTTACATATTACCTTATAAACATTTTACATACTTGATTACATCATGAGCAGGTGTGCACACTGTCACAGTATGATAAAACATTATGAAAAGAATAATTACCAGTTGTTGCTCAGGGGCCTCTGTACTGTCAGATGCAGCTGCAGTCTGGAGAGAAGCTGGGGAGGAGAGAGCTGGATTGCTGGCGGAGCTTGTTGTCATCACAGCGGACACGTCCAGGAGCCGGCCTGTTTCCTGC
Organism: Hyperoplus immaculatus; assembly: GCA_949357725.1. Classification (NCBI taxonomy): domain Eukaryota; kingdom Metazoa; phylum Chordata; class Actinopteri; order Uranoscopiformes; family Ammodytidae; genus Hyperoplus; species Hyperoplus immaculatus. Next base: position 138,984 of record CASHTC010000965.1, on the reverse strand, counting down.
ATCTGAGGGCCAAACCCCAAGGGCAGCAAACCTCCGCAGGCATAGCATCCACTCCTCATTCCCCATCGCTCTGTGCTTTTTGAGTTTTGAAGCCATCTACCATAAATATGGAAGTGTCATTTATAACAAACCAACAAACGTTTAACCACTAAATATCATTACACCTGAATATACAGCCTCCAGTGAGGGCAATGTTAATACAGTGAAATACAGTGTTGTCTAAATCAGCTAACTCTAACTAAAGTGAGATCAGTGTGTAATAGGCTACATGAATAAGAATAACATGCCACAGTAGCCTAACGGTATGATTATTTTAGCATGATATTGACACAGTTCTTTTTTTCCGCTCAAAAAGACGACAATGATTTAACGGTTTAGTGATGTTAGGTAGGCTATAGCTTAATAATTACGAGAGTAGGTCTGCCTTCGTTTTCCCAACCAATTTAACTTAATGCAGACCTACTATCGTAAATATTAAGCTGTTTTCATTTAGGAAAGCCAGATATCTGGGTGTGGAAGAAAAGCACTTATCAGGCTACCGCTACCTACATTATAAATTCAATCGGCTAAGAAGTAATGGTCACTTATGTTATGTTTAACACCGTGAACGGGCATTTGAAAAGAGGATTAGGTGCGTAGAGCCGCAGCAGTAGGCTATATCGGTATGACCCATAGATAGTATAGCGTTTGACCCAGCGACGTAGCCTATAACACTGTAACACAACCGTGTGTAAACTAAACGGCGACAGTAGCAAGTTTGCTGTCAAAACTGTAACGTAGCTAATACGATATACCTAGACTTTTTTAATTTTTTTTCCGTGTGTAAACTTAACGGCGACAGTAGGCCTAACAAGTTCGCTGTCAAAGAAACATATGATTTTATATCAAACTGTAACGTCTGATTATAATAAATCATTTATTCACGTCTGAACATTATAATTATACATACCTTTTACTTTCCCCGTTATTCTCCGTCTTCTCTTCTCCTCTCTTTTCTTCTCTTCTCGCATCTCTCGCCCACCGCTAGTGAGTGATTGACAGCTCGTCAACGGTCCCTGAAAGAAAGGCCCGCCCCTGAAAGAATGGCCTCGGGACTTGATTGGCCCGTGAAAGAGTGGACTAGCCATTTCATTGGCTGTAGAAAGATTGTTCTCGGGCCTCGATTGGACGCGAAATACAGTCGAACGGAGGCAAAGTGACCCGCTCTACCAACTGAGCCACAGTCGCCCCATTCAACAAAACCATCCCACAAATGGAAATACACATACTTTTGAGATACCATACTTCCTTACATATGGTAACACGAGTAAATTATACAGAATATACACAGTGCCCTCTCATTCAAAACGTGCCTTGCTTTCCCCATCACTCCAAAATGATGTCCTACTTTTGCTATCAATTGTTTACAGCCGATTTTATGATCTAGAATCACACCCAGAAATGCATTTTCATACACTCTTTCTATTTCAACATTATTTATCATTACTTTAACTTTAGTTAAAACAATATTTGTGTCATCCGCAAATAATACAAATTGTAAGAGGTTTGACACCTGTATCATTAATATACAAACTAAATAATAGAGTCCCACAGGGGTCCGTTTTGGGTGCAAAATGATTTATTTTGTATATAATGTCAATGAAAACCTCTTCCCCTTTGATTTTGCTGAGGTGCTGATGAGAGAGCGGTGAGACTGAATCAAGAAGCTAAACTTACAGGCCACCCTACATTTCTCTTTCTGTGATGTCACAGAAAGAGAAATGTAGGGTTAGACAGTGAGACCATAAAACACTCTTTCTGCCTTTTCTCAGGCTAGGATGAACCGATTTTTTTTTTTTTTTTTTTGCACATTTATACTACATAGGATCTCCGAGTTCAATACACCTTCATATTCCAACCAGTGAAGTAGGCCTTTAAACATGTAAATAACTATAAATATGTAAATAACGTAACACAATCTTAAATGTACTTGTACATAATTTAATGGTACATTTATATTTTCTGGTACATCCGTATGATTAAAATTAGAATCTATGATCATTAACACCACAGTAGGAACTAAAGAAATACTAATACTATAATATAGACTATCACTAAATATCTAGGTATTTTTTATCAACAAAGAAGCATCAAAGTGTGATCTGACCTGAGGGTCTCCAGTTTACAGTGTGGACTCAGCAGTCCAACAGAAAGCATCTTCACTCCTGAATCCTGCAGGTCGTTGTTACTCAGGTCCAGCTCTCTCAGACTAGAGGAGGAGCTGAGAACTGAGGACAGAGCTTCACAGCCTCTCTCCAACAGACCACAGCTGATCAGCCTGAGAATATATATACAACATATGACATAACATTTATTTTTGTAATTGATATTACCTATTTTTAAAAGCAATTTTCTCCCCAATAACTATTTGTGGTCAATTTGTTTTGTATTTACCACTTTAACATCAGTGTCTTAAAGGAGAAAAAGTAAAATAACTGTAGACAACTCTAACACCATTTGACAATTCTGGTTCACCCTTTACAGATTACTTAATCCTGACCTGAGAGTCTCCAGTTTACAGTGTGGACTCTGCAGTCCAACAGAAAGCATCTTCACTCCTGAATCCTGCAGGTTGTTATTACTCAGGTCCAGCTCTCTCAGACTAGAGGAGGAGCTGAGAACTGAGGCCAGGGCTTCATAGCTTCTCTCTGAGAGTTTACAGCCACTCAATCTAAAGGAGAGTTAGTGATAAAGAAAAATACTGATACTGTTTCTGCCAGACAATGTTACAACCATCACATTTTTATGACTGCCTTAACTGAGTCGTTAAATCAAATAATTAAGCATTAGGTTCTCAGGTTGCAATAAGTTGACAGATTTGACATCAATAAAAAATATTCAATTGACAGATAAATTCAATAGAAAAAAATCTACAAATATGAAACAGTGTCTGCAGCTAACTGTAAACTTACAGAGCTGTGTTGGAGGCTTTGACCACTGGCAGCAGCCTGAGAAGAATCTCCTGAGAAGCAGAATATTTCTTCAGATCAAAAACATCTTGCTCTTTCCCCGCTAAGATGAATCCCAGAGCTGACCACTGGGCAGGAGACAGTTCATCTGTAGAGAGACGTCCTGAGCTCAGGGACTGTTGGATCTCCTCCACTAGGGAACTGTCATTCAGTTCATTCAGACAGTGGAACAGATTGATGCTTCTCTCTGCAGAAACAGACTCTTCGATTTTCTTCTTGATGTACTCCACTGTTTCCTGATTGGGCCCTGGGCTGCTTTCCTTTTTCAGTAGGCCTGATAGAAGTCTCTGATTGGACTGCAGTGAAAGACCCAGGAGGAAGCGGAGGAACAAGTCCAAGTGTCCATTTGGACTCTTCAAGGCCATGTCAATAGCAGACCTGTGGACATTGGTCTCAGATGTTTTGCTGAACATCCTTCGCAGATATTCTAGAGAAGTTTCCCCTAGCTCAGGTATTACATTCCTGTTACTGTTAATGAGTTCCTTCTCTACATGGTAAGCAGCCAAATACTCATGAACACTCAGATGGATGAAGCTAAACATCTTATCTTTCTTCCTGCCACGTTCCTCTTTAAAGATCTCTGTGAACACTCCTGAGAAGACCGCGGCTTCTCCGACATCAATGCCACTCTCTTTGAGATCTTTCTCGTAGAAGATCAGTTTGCCCTCTTTCAGCTGGTGGAAAGCTAGTTTAGCTAATAACTCAATGTACTTTTCTGCATTCCCATCTTTTGTTTCAATATGAAACCTCATAAATTCTGTGTACATCTCAGTCAGGGTCTTGGGCAGCTCTCCGTCCTCTCTGGTCAACAAATCCTCCAGAACTATAGCAGTGATCCAGCAGAAGACTGGGATGTGGCACATGATGTGGAGGCTTCGTGATGTCTTGATATGGGAGATGATTCTGTTGGCCTGCTCCTGCTCATCTCTGAACTTCTTCCTGAAGTACTCCTCCTTCTGTGGGTCAGTGAATCCTCTGACCTCTGTCACCATGTCAACATAATCAGAATGGATCTGATTGGCTGCTGCAGGTCGTGTGGTTATCCAGACGCGAGCAGAGGGAAGCAGATTCTTATTGATGAGGTTTGTCAGAAGCACATCCACTGAGGTGGACTTTGTCACATCAACGTTACTGCCCTTGTTTTCATTGGTAGAACAGTCCAGTTGGAGGTGGTTTTCATCCAGTCCGTCCAAAATGAACAGAAGTTTGAATTTGCTCTTGTCATAGTTGGTGTTTCCTGAAGATTGCAGAGTTTTGAAGATGTCGTTAAGAGCTTCTTCACTGATGTGTCTGGTTTCCGTGATTAATTCATGAATTAGCTTTGCCAAACTCAACTCTTCCCCCTCCCATAAGTTCAACTGGCGGAAGGTGAGGGGGAATATGAGATGCACATCTTGATTGGCTCCTCCTTCAGCAAAGTCCAAAACAAACTTCCTCACGAGGAATGTTTTGCCTATTCCAGCAATTCCCAAGGTCAGTGCTGTTCTTATGGGTTTGCATTTTCCAGGGGGGATTTTGAACATGTCACTTGGTTTAATTGGTTTCTCTGTGTCTGCTGGCTTCACCGCCTCAATCTGTCTGATTTCATGCTGTTCGTTGATGTGTACGTCGCGCCCAGCTGTGATGTACAGCTCTGTGTAGATAACACCCAAAGGCTGGGCATCCTTCTCCTCTGACCACCCCTCTGTAGCGGAGTTGAACCTATCCTGGAGGTTTGTTTGAAGCTGTTGTTGGTAAGATGAGATGGGTGTTGGCTCTGGTAGGGCAACAATCGCATCTGTGTGACATAAGTAGAAAAAATACCTATAGAATTATACTTGTGTAAAGATGAACATTTTCTCATGAGCACCAACAAATGTTTTCTTTTGCCTATATTTTTGTTTCTTAAAGGAAATTAAAACGCGGTTCAGAGTGAATTATGTCTATATTAGTATCTCTATGAACTTATTGCATCAGAAAAGTTGGAATTTTTTTCTACATATTAAATAATAATTCTACATTGACATCGATACAGTTACGTTTTTCATTGGTTTGTTTTAATATAAGACCTGACTAGCGGACTTTAAAAAAAATACATGTATTTAAAATAATAATTATCTTTTCTAGCATGCTCACAAAAAATATTGACACTCAAAGTGTGAAGATTGGGGGTATATGTGTCCTTCCTTGCAATTAACAAAACAGGCTGTTCTTCATAATTCCACTGCTGCGTTTAGTGCAATCACCCAAAAGATAATGTCCTGCTTAGAATTCATTTGTTATTTGGGAACCTTTGCTCATTTTTTGGAAACATTTTTGTCTGACAATAAATAGTTTTTGGATGAGAAAACAACGTTTCTAAGTGCGTTTATCAAAACCACCACAGTTAATGCCCCCGAGGCATCAGCGATTCGGACGCCGTGACACTAGGTTTTTGGAAAAACTACAACAGACAAAACCCCAAAACTTAATTTTTTTAATTTGTTTTGGCTTGATTTACAATTACTTGCAAGATGAGTTTGTTAATTAACCCAAATTGACTGAAAATGTAAAACTACATAATATGTTTAAGATATGTCACATTTTTACGCAGCACAGTACCTTCAGTTTTGGGAGAGACACGAGTCTGGTCTGTCGTGGCAGGAGGATGTACTGAAACATTTGAAAAATGCCAAATCAGTCAAGACATTAAATTACATAATTAAACATAAATTTTTTTTTTCTGGGGAAACATTTACCGTGTATGTTGATATCCCCTCCCACATGAACACCTGTGAAATGAGGCGTGATGATGACACTTTCATTCTGAGCGATGATTGTTGTGCTTCCAGCTTCCCTCTGAGAATCAGCTGATTGAAAATAGAAAAAATCAGGAACTAAAATCCACAACTCAGTTTTCTTCCATCAACACCTGAACTGTATTGGGTTCATAATCAGCAAAAGGCTGAAAGATTAGGAAAAAAAAAGTACTCTGGTAAAATGTAAAGAATGGGACTGACACATTTCAATTTCACCATAGTAAAACTTTACTTTTAGCTCTGGCAGCTGACCAGGACTGAAGCTAGTACAAAAAGAGTTGTGCTAATAACAAGCTACTGGGAAATACATTTGAAATAGTCATATGGCCACTGCCCAACATTCCCCTATTGAATTCCATTCAAAATGTCCTTTTTTTACCAATTTGATCCTGCTGTCATTACACATAAAATATTTTTTTCAATGATTTTATGCTTTCATTCTCGACATAAAGCATCAACATTTATCATTTTCAACACCATCACCAGTGTGTTGGTAGGGATGCTAGTGTGTGGTGCATATGTGTGTATTGAGAAATTATAGTGTGTGTGTTTGTGTACACACAGACAAACTTTACTCACTCAAACGTGTATGTAAAAAATGGCCCAATTTGAAAGCATTAAATCCTGTAAAAACTTTGTTTTTTTAAACCACAGCCATGATGACAAACACATGTGCATTTGATGATAATAGGCGATAATCCAAAACTTAATACAACAAAATTGCTTTTTTAACCCAATCTAGCTAAATAATTTATTTCCTCCTGTTTTTTTCTGAGGATCAAATATGCCCCCTAAAACCTTTTTTGTGCTCTTTGTAATTGTTTGAGTTGCAGGCCTAAACATAAGAAATATGAGAAATTAATGGAAAGTGTGGATCCATATGGATACCTTAGGGTTGTGTCTGTGTGTGTGTTGTGAAATTACTTACTTAGTTACTTTGTAAGGTCTGTTGTATTTTTGTATTCAATTAAACAGTTGTTTATTTATTTAATGCGCATTGGCATCTTTGAGCAAAATACCCCCCAAAATGTTCACGCCGTGACTCCTGTAAGTATGGGGCAGTGACCGCCTTGACTAAGACATTTCCTGGGGGACACAGTAGTCTGAACAGTGCTGACATTGTGCTACGGAGCAGAACAGGAGTACATAGTTACAGCAACAAACACTCAGATCAGTAGATAGTGAATTAATCAGATCTTTGCTGTTTAATGAGGAAAGTAAGCTGCTGTCTTACCACACGGTGATGTCCGTACACCATCGTCCAATTCTGCATTCTGCATTCTTTCACCCAGCTCCTCCGACTTCCTGCTTTAGTTAACAACTATATATGTGGCAGGCTTTTCTGTTATTGTAGAAAGACTTTAGGCATATTACACACTATAGACCCAGTGTGGGCAACTAAATGGTAAATGAACTCCACTTAGCTCTTTTCCCTGGTTTTTAACAGTCCCAAAGCGTTGTACATTGTTTTGTACACATTCACCCAAACACACACACACAGACATTTCCACACTCTGCATTCTTTCACCCAGCTGCTCTGACTTCCTTTGGTTAACACCCATATTCTTGTCAGGCTTCCATGTCAGCATGTAGATACGCCTCCACTTACATCAGTAGCTCTATTCTATCAAGTTTAAAGGTGCAGTGTGTAAAATGTATTGGTGTGTTTTCAGTACAAACTTGGTAGATGGATTATAATATTCATAAATATGTTTCAATTAGTGAATAATCGTTAAATAAAAGTTGTTGTTTCTTCTATTTCCTGAATGGGCCTTTTATATCTACATAGGAGTGGGGATTTATTTAACCCCACCCACTCGCTACTACTACTTGTCTGTCCGCAACCGGCCACTCCCACAAGGTTCTGACTCCCCCCACCCCCCTCCCCTCACACACACACACACACACACACACACACACACACACACACACACACACACACACACACACACACACACACACACACTCTCTCTGTCACACTTACACACATTTAAGAGTCTTTTATAACTTTTATGCCAGCAAAGAAGTTGTATTGTGGTGGGCGTGTTGCCGACAGCAATGTAACACTTAGCTCAAGGGTCTGGCTCTTTATTTCTCCTTCTTGAGACGTGTGCGTCTCTCTGCTCAAATACAGAAATAATCTGTTGACTGTCAAATCGACATCATACCAGCAACATTCACCGTCAATTCAATAATTCTGGTGACATGTCTTTCACTCTCAGCTCTTTCAAATCAAATCAGAAGACTTTTCTGTTTCCCTTTTAACCTGGAATGTTTATTTATTTATTTATTTATTTTCATTTTGTATTCGCTTTTCTAATGTCTATTCTATACTTGATGTAATTTAATATTGATGTATTTCATGCCCCTGTAAAGCACTTTGCACTTGTGTCTGAATTGTGCTATAGGGATAAACTTGCGTAGAAAAAGTAGAAAAGAATCTGAGAGTATGAGTGTATAAAGAACCACCTGTAACATGTAGATTTAAACTCAAATAATCAAACTATAAATGTTTGATTTAGAAACATACAACATTTAGTAAGCATATGGGACATCCTACATCCTATATCTGTTTCTACTGTATACTCAAAAGCAGGAAGTAAGGGGATTGGAACACAGCTACTGACAGAAAGAAGAGGAGACAGACAAACAGGTTCACTAACACACACAGCCATGAGAAACGTTTTCCTAAATTGATCAGTAAATGGTTGATTAGAATAAATAATCTACAACTGACTATATCATTCACAGTGCAAATAGGATTCATTTAAATTCCCTTACCTTTAAGCAGAATCCATCCATGAAGAATGTTTAAAACTGGAAGAAATATAAACGATAATATGACCAGAGTGAGTGGTTGGTTAAAAGTGACTTTATTATCATTATTTATTTTGATTCTTTCTTTAAATATAAGTTTATCGATCGATACACATTCCATACCAGGTGGTGGCGGTAATGCACCAAGAAGATTTTTGCTAACTGACAAAATAAAAGCGAAGAAGAAAATAAGAACCAATCGGACTCAACTGTGTGTGTAGTTTGACCCTTGTGTGTTTCCGTCGACATTCCAACAACAACACAGAAGTGACAGCGAGCTTTGAGACACATTAAAACCATGAACAGATTAAAGGTAATATCAGGACATTTGTCAGCGTCCAAAGCCTCTGGTTGTGGAGGACCGGAGCTACGGAGAATGGAA
>CASHTC010000965.1:92500-122500 GCA_949357725.1 Hyperoplus immaculatus | reverse complement strand
AACAAAACAAAAATTAAGAAAAAAAACTTCAAATATGCAAAAAAAAGTCACAAACACACAATAAAGTCTCTAAAGGCGCTGGGTCATCCCCCACCGGCGCCAGACAGGTGGTTACTGATGGATAGATAGATAGATAGATAGACAGACAGACAGACAGACAGACAGACAGACAGACAGACAGACAGACAGACAGACAATTAGGGTGTATTCACACATGGAAAGTCTGTTAGTTCACTTGCTTTGGTCCAGACCAAATAGAATTTAGATTTGTTTTGTTTGGTGTGGTCCACTTTCATATTGCCCCTTTTGCAAGTGAACCAGCATTACGAAGCAAAACCACACGTGATCTGAGGTCATTCATTCATTGGACAGACATTCTGGGGTGGAGAGAAGCAGGAAGAACGAAGTGCGAATTTATCATTGATATAATATGGGGTTAAAAATAATAAAAAGGCCTACATCTACCCTATAAATAAAGAAGAAAAACATCAAATTATTGTTGTTTCATATGGTTATAATATGTAGCCCCATGTCAATGTCACGTTATGTGGCTTATAGCCAACGATGTGATAATTTTTACTGTATTTTTGCTGCTGGACGCGCGGCTCGCGAGGAATAGACTCAAACTGACACACAGCTGATTAAGCTGTATCGGCTGGGTGTCGGCGCAGTTCAGCTCCAAACTGACACGGGGACAGTATTGACAGTCCCGTAGGGAAGACAAATAAAAACACACTTCATGCAAAGCGCAGCGTGAACCTGTTGGCACTGTAGGCTACGGGAGATGCTCCTCTCCATCTGATCGCTGAACACATCAGCATGTGTACGCGTCATTATCAACTGTAATATTTTCGCTCGGGGCTCCCGGTCAAACCACAACTAATCTTCCTAACAATGGCGACAACAACACTTTCCCAAAATGTGAAGCTGATGGCGATTTATTAAAAAAGAAAATAAAGAAAAGGCGCAGTGCTTCCCGCAATTGGGTCGGATCGAGTCCGGCCAAATTCACACCACATACGAACTGCAGCAGAGTGCGTTTTGAAGCGCATCGAGACCACCTCTTCAGCTGGGTCTCGGACCGCTTGTTTGGTCCGCCCCCGAGTGCGATTGCTGTATTCACACATGTCTGAAAGATGCGCACCGAAGGCGGAAGTGCATCTGAGTTCGTTTCAACCGAACTAAACACGGCATGTGTGAATACACCCTTAGATAGACAGACAGACAATTAGATAAGATAGATAGACAGACAGACAGACAGACAGACAGACAGACAGACAGGCAGACAGGCAGACAAAATAAATTATATCTGTAGTATTTGTCAGTAGGAATTCAAGATAAATGAGCTCCGGCGCAGAGTCAAGAGGTCAGTGGCGGAGTACTTACTAAAAAATAAAAAATAAATACTTTTTTATTTTTTTTCAATTAAGAAAATAAAAAAAACTCATGTAGTAGGTAATGCATAACTATGTTGTAATAACGGCAGTGGCGAAGTGGGTAGGGAGATCGCCTCTGGAGTGCAGGGTCGGAGGTTCGATCCCCCGTCTCCCCGCCACATGTCCAAGTGTCCCTGAGCAAGACACTGAACCCCAAATTGCTCCCGATGGTTCAGAGAGCGCCTTGCATGGCAGCTTCTACCATCGGTGTATGAGTGAGTGTGTGAATGGGTGAATGTGGTAAGATATGTAAAATATGCTGAGAAAATCGGCTAGAAAGCGCTATATAAGTCAAGTCCATTTACCATTTAACTAAAAAAACCTACCTATGTAACCTAAGTAGTAGTTATTAAACTTAAATAGTAGTTAATGCATAACTATATAGCAAAAAAATTAGAAAAACCCCCAAAATTAGCTGACTGTGTGTGAATGAATGGAACCTGGAACCCTGCAAAGTTGACCAGTTTAAAACGTTGTTTAAGACTCACTTGTTTTGCAAAACACAAGTTCAGCTTTTGGGGAACTTCTGTCTTCTATTTGTTGCTAATTTGATCTGTTTTTTAATTATTTTTATTCTTAGAGACGTATTTACTAGTGTATTTTACTATGCTATTATTTTCTTTGCACACTGTAGCACTCTGTCACCCTGTCTGTGAAAAACGCTATGTACAGTAAATACATTTTACTTACTTACTTACCATGTGTTCGTCTTGCAGAGGGTACGGCGTGGTGTCGATGTGCATTGGGACCGGGATGGGAGCGGCTGCTGTGTTTGAATACCCAGGACCATAAAGGAAGACATCCATCCATACAGACTCAATGTGAATTTAAAGGTGTAGTCAGTGATTCTGGAGAACGCTTGTTGTTAAAATCACTTTTTGGTCAAAATCAGTGAATATCTCCTCATGATTCGCTTACCTGTCTTTTTGACAACAACAGGCGTTCTCCAGAATCACTGACTACACCTTTAAAATGCCCTCTCTGAAATGGAGGGTGAATGTTAGCTGTAATCTAGCTGTTAATACTTGTAAAGAAGATACATTTCTAATATCAAATGATTAAGTGCCTTTGATTTCATGTTACTAATCGAAAATAACTTTGATAGATTTTTGCCGAAAATGTATTGACTGAAATCATGATTATTTTGTGACATTTCAACACATTTGCAAATTGAAAAATAACCACACTGGTATGTAAACAGAAGAGGCAACATACCAGTTTACAGAGCCTAGGCTGTGTATTAACACTGGATTATTTTTAAGCTGTTTGTGTTACTATGTAGCTATTTCTGCCTGGTTCGACTCCCTAATCAAAAAACACCGTTAGATATTGAGCACAAATATTCAAAAAATGTATGTGTGAAATGCCGTTTTAGACACACACACACACACACACACACAGACACACACACACACAAAAGAGAGACAGAGACATAAAGAGAGAGAGACACACACACACACACACACACACACAAAAGAGAGACAGAGACATAAAGAGAGAGACACACACACACACAGACAGACAGACACACACACACACACACACACACACACACACACACACAGACAGACAGACAGACAGACGCACACACACACAGACAGACAGACACACACACACACACACACACACACACACACACACGAAAACAGGAGTTGTTACTATACGCAAAAGTGTGTGAGACTGCTCTGTGAAATCGAAGTAACAATCAAAAAACTGTTATCTTGTTTGAAAATGAATTGAATCTACTAATGATACGCCTCATGCGAGAACATTTAACTGATAAAATTATAAGCCCATAAATTCTCTAAAATCGGAAATATTCGAAAATGTAAAAGTATGTAAAAGTGCAGTTTGGTTTACTGTGTGTGAGAATGTTCTGTGACATCGAAGTAACAATCAAAAACTGTTATATTGTTTGTAAATTCATTGTATCTACACATGATGCAAGAAAATGTTTCAACTCTGAAAAATAATAATTACATAAGTTCTCTAAAATCGCTGATATGTGCCATCGAGAATGAGGGACTCTCTCTCCCTCCCTCCCTCTCTCTCTCTCCCTCTTTCTCCCTCTCTCTCTCCCTCTCTCTCTCTCTCTCCCTCTCCCTCTCTCCCTCCCTCCCTCCCTCTCTCTCTCTCTCTCTCTCTCCCTCTCTCCCTCCCTCCCTCCCTCCCTCCCTCCCTCCCTCTCTCTCTCCCTCCCTCTCCCTCTCTCCCTCCCTCCCTCTCTCCCTCTCCCTCTCTCCCTCCCTCCCTCCCTCCCTCTCACACATAAGAATGAAGGCCTTGAGACTATTTGGCCAAAATGTTCCGTTCCCTGTCATCTGAAACTGCAATGCGTTTTAAATAACTGTAGAGCTTTGTTAAAACTTTGTAGAAAATGTGAAAATAAAAAGTTTTTCTAATTGTAACTCACTCAAATAACACTGTTTTTTTTCTTCAAGCTATTTGATTCACCCCTGAAGGTTGTAGTTCAGAAATATGAAGTAAAAAAATAAATAAACTTTATTTTGTAGTGCCGAATTGTTCCCCGTGGCTGACAAAGACAAAGGCGGTTGACTGGACTTTTCATCAGTGTTCCAACTTTATTTCTGGAGATTCCAACCGGACATTTACAGAGGATTTCGTGGAGCATGGTAGCAGCAGGTTGGTACGTACTTTGTAAATATTACTGTGATGTCACAGTAATATTTACAAAGTACGTTTTTTTTAACTCTATATTTCTCTTTCTGTGATGTCACGAGAAAGAGAAATATAGGGTTAAAAAAACACTCTTTCTGCCTTTTCTCAGGCTAGGATGAACCGATTTTAATTTTTTTTGCACATTTATACTACATAGGATCTCAGAGTTCAATACACCTTCATATTCAAACCGGTGAAGTAGGTCTTTAAGTGTTACAGTACTGCGTTTATATCTCATGTGTGAGGTGCATCACGTGTCTTAATCTTCTACAAATAGACGGATCGTTTCATGACAACAAGTCGAACACAAGTCCTTACATAGGTGTTTTCGTCTCACCAGTGACCTTCTAACCTTTAAAATGGTAAATGGACTTGACTTATACAGCGCTTTTCTAGCCGATTTTCTCAGCCCCAAAGCGCTTTACATATCTTACCACATTCACCCATTCATACACACACTCAAACACCGATGGCAGTAGCTGCCATGCAAGGCGCTCTCTGAACCATCGGGAGCAATTTGGGGTTCAGTGTCTTGCCCAAGGACACTTCGACATGTGGCGGGGAGACGGGGAATCGAACCTCCGACCCTGCACTTCAGAGGCGATCTCCCTACCCACTTCGCCACTGCTCAGCAAACTCTGGTGAATAGCTATTTAAATCCACCACAATATGAATGAAAGGTTTAAGCTCCTTTAACTGTAAACAACACATATTGAAAGACAGACACACGCAAAGTGAAAAACCCACCTAGGGAGACTCAAGAAATGTACAATTTATGTCATAAAAGAAGGATTGAATCCCGAAAAATTCCTTGAATTGCTCATATGTGCCATGTAAAGGCTACAACCGTTTCTTGCATAATTTTTCTGTGATCATCTGAAGCGGTAATAACTTTTAAAATAACTGTAGAACTTTGTAAGACTGATTTTCTTGTAAAAAATAAAAATAAAACATTCCATGACATCTTTTTGACTTTTTATTTTCTGCTTAACATTTACCTTTAGTTTAAACCATAGGCGTAGATTTAGGGGGGGGGGGGGGGGGGGGGGCACAGGGGACGTGTACCCCCCAATAATTAGAAGAGATACATTTGTACCCCTCAAAAAGTAAGATAGACAACCCTATTCTCCCCAAAATAGGTAAAAATTACAGTTCAGGATGTTGAAACACTTATATATCCCTCCTAATTGTTAATACATATTTCCCAATCATTTCAAGCACCCCTACAGCGGACCGTACCATCTTAAACTTGCAGACTTTCGGCTCTCCTCTGCCTCTAGTTGCAAACGGCTGGTCAGCCTCGTGCAGTGCAGAGAGTGTAGCTGGCCCAATGGAAGTTGTTAAGCCCACTAGTGCACCTAACCAGTCCAAACCTAACCCTATGGAAAATTAATATAATTCAATGTAAATAGCCCAAGAATGGACTGGCTTGCTGTGAAAAGCACCCCCTCTCAAAATTGATTTCTCTTCATCCGATAATCAAATCCTTTGGTGGGTATATTTGCATGACTGGTGTTGATAAGTGGAGTACGTTTCATGAGCGTCAGACTTTCCTTGTGGGAGATAGCAACCCTAGCCCAACCCTAATCCTACAGAAAATGAATGGAATACAATGTAAATTACCATTAAAGTCTGACACTCATGAATTCCGCGAAAGATCGGAGCCTAACACCATTTCACCATGTCTCATGATCGGCTCACTAATATTGACAAAAAATGATTTTGACAACAAAGCGTTCTCCAGAATCTCTGACTCCACCTGCTAAATTGACAAACAGTGTAATTAGGACAGCATGTCTCTGAAATAACAGTGTGTCTAGTTAGGATGAGAGTTGGCAATGAAATACCAGTTGACAAAATGCCAGAACAGTTTATCAGGATTAACATAGTGAGTCATAACAAACATACTTAGACGTGATCTTAGTCTCCAGTACATACTCTCTCAGTTATAAACAACCTTACTTTCACTTTTAAATGGACTCCACTTGTACAGCTCTTTTCCCTGGTTTTTCACAGACCCAAAGCGCTTTACATTGTTTTGTACACATTCACCCATTCACACACACATTCATACACCGATAGCAGCAGCAGCTACCACGCAGGGTGCAAGCTAACTATCAGGAGACATTTAGGGTTCAGAGTCTCTTTGCCCAGGGACACTTGGACATGTATACAAATATTCACTTTAGTTTTTTTATGAGCGGGTATTCCCCGAATGGATATTTTAGGGGAAAAACAACAAGGCGTTCTCCAGAATCTCTGACTCCACCTGCTAAGTTGACAAACAGTGTAATTAGGACAGCACGTCGTGGCAGTGAAATAACAGTTTGTCTAGTTAGGACGAGAGTTGGCAATGAAATACCAGTTGACACAATGCCACAACAGTTTATCAGGATTAACATAGTGAGACATAACAAACATACTTTGACGCGATCTAAATCTCCAGTACATACTATCCTGACAGTTATTTAGGTTGAGATTTATGGCAACATAATATACACTCAGTGTCACTCACTTTATTAGGTAAACCTGTTCAATTGCTTGTAAAAACAAATAACTCGGGCGCCCTTAGCTCAGTTGGTAGGGTTGTCCCCCCCATGGGCCTCGGCCAGCAGCGGACCCGGGTTCGATTCCAGCCCGTGGTCGTTCTCTGCATGTCACTCTCCTCTCTGCCCCATTTGAACTCTGTCTCTACACTATCAATAAAGCATAAAAATGCCCAAAAAATATCTAAAAAAATAAAAAATAGCTAATCAGCCAATCACATGGCAGCAACTCAATGCATTTAGGCCTGTAGACGTGGTCAAGACAACAAGTGGATGGGCGCCTAGTAAAACAATGTTTTTGTCAGAATCAGTGAATATCTCCTCGTGATCCTCTACCTGTCTGTAATGTGTGTGCCCAGCAGGGGCGCTGTACTATGGCTGACCCTGCGCTCTGACCCCCTCTGGAGTGTGTCTGTCTGTCTATCTGTCTGTCTGTCTGTCTGTCTGTCTGTCTGTGTGTCTGTACTATGGCTGACCCTGCGCTCTGACCCCCTCTGGAGTGTGTCTGTCTGTCTGTCTGTCTGTCTGTCTGTGTGTCTGTGTGTCTGTGTGTCTGTACTATGGCTGACCCTGCGCTCTGACCCCCTCTGGAGTGTGTCTGTCTGTCTGTCTGTCTGTCTGTCTGTCTGTCTGTCTGTCTGTCTGTGTGTCTGTACTATGGCTGACCCTGCGCTCTGACCCCCTCTGGAGTGTGTCTGTCTGTCTATCTGTCTGTCTGTCTGTCTGTCTGTGTGTCTGTACTATGGCTGACCCTGCGCTCTGACCCCCTCTGGAGTGTGTCTGTCTGTCTATCTGTCTGTCTGTCTGTCTGTCTGTGTGTCTGTACTATGGCTGACCCTGCGCTCTGACCCCCTCTGGAGTGTGGGAACTTGAGAGGGGAGATGTGAAAAGATACATTTAGTGTAAGCCTTGTGTGTATTGACTAATAGGGATAGCTAAACTTAACTTAAGTCCTGTGTAAATGTTGTGTATATGCTGTATGCTTTGCTACATCGTAAAACTACTTTCATTTTCTTTCTTTTCAATCTCTTATCACAACTAATTTTAATATTTAATTAAAGTTAAGATAAATGTTTAGATAACAGTTATCTAACCATAACTGTGTGTGTGTGTGTGTGTGTGTGTGTGTGTGTGTGTGTGTTTGTGTGTGAGAGAGAGGTGTGTGTGTGTGTGTGTGTGTGTGTGTGTGAGAGAGAGAGGTGTGTGTGTGTGTGTGTGTGTGTGTGTGTGAGAGGAGAGAGACGGTGTGTGTGTGTGTGTGTGTGTGTGTGTGTGTGTGTGTGTGTGTGTGTGTGTGTGTGTGTGTGTGTCTGTGTTTGTGTGTGTGTGTGTGTGTGTGTGTGTGTGTCTGTGTGTGTGTGTGTGTGTGTGTGTGTGTGTGTGTGTGTGTGTGTGTGTATGTGAGGGAGTGTCTCTCTGCTATAAAGCATGTCCCCTTTCACACTGTCTTCACTCCATCACCTTCCAACACTGAGAGGAAACCTGAAGAGAGAAGGACCGCTCTAGATCACCCAACAGGACAATTCTTTCAACAGACAGGTAAAAGAAATGCACTTTTTACTCACTTACTCACACGTTAACCAGGTGCTCTCAGGTACTTTAGTTGTACCCGTAGGTAAACTTGTTTTGCAGTTTAAAGGTTGACTTTCGTTACACAGTTTCAGACATCACATACACATAAATACAAATGGGACAGTTACATAAGTAAAACAATTAAAGTGCTCCAGTGCTAATCCCAATTAGGACACTTAGAACTGACCCGCATCATTTACAAATAGTAAAAACCAGATAAAATGATCTATAGGCAAACTGCATGGGGTCGAGTACATGCTCAGTTTTTCGTATTATTTCTGACCTTACCAATTTCTCGAAATGTTTCATTATAATTGATGTAAGAACAGCCACTGGTCTAAAATCATTAAGGGGTTTTAAAAAATTTGATGAAATATGGACCTCAGCTCTTTTGCACAGGATTAAAGTAGGTGACGACACACAGGTGAAACGCGAAAAATTAGAATATGGTGCAAAAGTTCATTTATTTCAGTAATTCAACTTAAAAGGAGAAACTCATATTATATAGACTCATTACATGCAAAGTGAGATATGTGAAGCCTTAATTTGTTATAATTTAGATTATTATGG
Source organism: Hyperoplus immaculatus (assembly GCA_949357725.1). Taxonomy (NCBI): domain Eukaryota; kingdom Metazoa; phylum Chordata; class Actinopteri; order Uranoscopiformes; family Ammodytidae; genus Hyperoplus; species Hyperoplus immaculatus. The sequence continues at coordinate 113,697 of CASHTC010000965.1, read as the reverse complement.
CTAGTTTATGCACACCCAAAATTCTAAATCTCAGAAAATTCTAATATTACATGAAATCAATAAAAAAGGGATTTTAAATACAGAAATTTCGGCCCTTTATAAAGTATAATCAGCCATATGTACTCAGTACTTGGTTTGGGGACCTTTTGCCTCAATTTCAATTCATTTTCCATGATATTCTAATAATATTTATTTATTTATTATTCTTTCGGACAATTCCACCAATACACAATTTTCTCTTTCATATCTTCATACATCTTACTTTGTGTAAATATGAGTTTGATGAGTTTCACCTGTATATTGTCAGGGCCTGTATTTTGTTGACCTTTGTCGAGTGAAAGACGTTTAAAATATAAATTTGTGATAAACTGTTTGTCTTTGAGTTTACAACCAAGTTGCTGAACCTCATGGCTGAAATCAAGTGTATCAAAATGATTATAAAAGCAATTAAGAGCATCAGCAAACTCAGTGTCCGACTTGAAGTCCCTTTCTCCTGAGTCAGGCCACTGGTTTGATTGGGTTTCCTCTGGATAAAGTATTGTGGCATCTGTCACGTCAGCAAAACTCACAAAGGTCTATTGCAGCAGCGCATCTCTGCTGTGTTGTATCCTCGCTCCGTCAACAGCGCCATTGACATCGCGGAAAATCAATAAAGAAAACAAGATCCACAGTGTGGCACAGTAAAAGAGATCCGTGTTACATTAGCAGCATAAGGAGCACTCAAAATACACATTTAAAAGCAAGTTTAAAACACAAAACACGGACGCCACACTCTCACTGCCGGTCGCTCCCGTGTGCATGCTCCCTATGTGTGTGTGTGTGATTATAGACATACAAATAATCACTTAAGGGTTTTTACGACCGGGTATTCCCCGAATGGATATTGTAGCGGAAAGAAATTTTAAGTGAATGTTTTGAATGTTCATTAAAGGTGTAGTCAGTGATTCTGGAGAACAATTGTAGTAAAATTGTTTTTGTCAGAAGCAGTGAATATCTCCTCGTGACCCTCTACCTGTCTGTACTGTGTGTGTGCTGAGAGAGATCCAGTGTTTACGGAGCCTAACACCATTTCACCATGTCCTCGTGATCCGCTCACTGATGTTGACACAAAGTTATTTTGACAACAAGGCGTTCTCCAGAATCTCTGACTCCACCTGCTAAATTGACAAACAGTGTAATTAGGACAGCACGTCTCTGCAGTGAAACAACAGTTTGTCTAGTCAGGATGAGAGTTGGCAATGAAATACCATTATGTTTAAACGTGATCTTAGTCTCAAACATACTATCTCAGTTATAAACAACATTACTTTATATAACACAAAACTAAGGTCAGAACATCTTGACAGTTAGATCACTTGTATGAAGATTCACAATGTATGGTAATATAATATATACATACTGTAAATATACATATATATATATACACACACAACATAATTTTCCATAACAAGCATTACACTGTTCTGATAGATAGTTTTGATGTTAATAGTATTATCAAATAAAATTGTGATTATCACTGTAGTCTTCCTCTAACTTATTTTTCCATCTTTTCTGTTTTTCAGACTCAACAGACCCGGTGAGATTCAACCATGAAGGTGAGCCCTCTGTTTGACTCTGTTAACCTGTGTGTGCGTGCGTGAGTGTGTGAGTGTGATTGTGTGTGTGTGTGTGTGTGTGCGCGAGTGCGTGAGTGTGTGTGTGTGCGCGAGTGCGCGAGTGCGTGAGTGTGTGTTTGTGTGTGTGTGTGTGTGTGTGTGTGTGTGTGTGTGTGCGAGTGTGTGTGCGTGCATGCGTGTGTATGTGTGTGTGTGACCATGAAGCCATGAAGGTGAGACTCTGTTTGACTCTCTGAACCTTGAAGACTTTATGACTATTTTAGTATTTTATTATTGTTGATGATGTAATCTCTAACCGCACACATACGTAACTGTTCTAAAATGATTGTTCAGCATTTTTGAAGTGTGGTTGTATGAGGTGTTTCTGCATAGTTAGTGTGTTACATTATGGAGATGGCCATCAGGGTGTTTGTTGTTTGAGGCCCCCAAATGAGCGTTAAGGCAGCGCTGCCTGGCTGGCTCCGTTGGGGGCACAAAACACCATCACTATAAGGAGTTTTTGGGCCAGAAGAAAAACGGGTTTACACCACATATATAAGTGATTATATTTATCCATTCAGCTGTTCCATTCAGAGCTACCACAGCCAATTTACAGCATTTCAGGGATTACAGTATATTTCAAATTGAAGCCATGTTTAACCCTTTAGAAGCTGAGAGTGGCCGAAGTGGATAAAAACTATTTATAATAAATATATCTTATCTAAACATCTTTACTTTGTCTCTAAAATGGGTTAAGCATAGTGTGTGTGTGTGTGTGTGTGTGTGGAGGGGGGTGGGGGGGTTGAAGGTAGTTAAAGTGCATTATTCCCCCTGTTCTGCCTGTGTGTTAATGCTCTGTATGACGGTGGTGTTAAACAGTTCAACCTGTTTTCAGACGGCTGTGCCCTTGATGGCTGTGATGCTGGTTCTCTTCCTGTGGACTCCAGACACCGTGGACTCATTGGGTTATCCTCTATTTTGGAAATCTGTGAAGGAACGGGTGATTTCCAGACTTGTACCAGTTGTGCAACAGTGAGTTGACTTCTGCTTTAATAACTGAATACTGACACACAGGGGTGGATTACTGCACGGGCACACCGGGCACAGGCCCAGGGGCCCAAGGGCTCAGGGGGGCCCTTAGCCAGAGATACTGATAGTAACTTTTTATGTTGCATAGTCAAAGAGCTCAGTCACTGATGTCAATAACTGGGTCCAAAAAGGAATAGCCTAAATATAAGGATACTCATTAAAATGTAACAAGATAGAAATCATCATGGGCCCCTCAACTAGTAGGGGAGAAATACAAAAGCAGGTTAAAAACAACAGCATTAGTAGCTCTGTCTAAGGGGCTTCATGAGGGGCCTTGAAGCACATACAGAAATAAGCTTTCTATGTGTGAATTCTAAATGTTTCATAAAAAGTAGCTATCCACCCTGAATCTGTTGAAATGGGCCCCTCCATCATAGAACATGGGTCTGCAGACCAATCTACTGTACTGTTTTCACAGTTGCAGAGTAAAGAAGAGTGCTGCTTGTTTAAGAAAAATCTGTAAAATAATGTAGCCTCTAAAATTTCCTCTCAAAGTGCACCAGATTGATGCATTTTACTTTAAAAAGGTAAAAAAAAAAATCCGGGGGGGCATGCCCCCGGACCACCCAACAAGGTACAGGGTCCCTCCAACAGTATCCCAAAATCCTGTGGGAAACACTGACTTCCTTAATATGTTTATGCCATTAATTGTTTGTATCTGTGTGGAAAAGTCAGTGTACCGGACTGGATAAGGGACGAGTGGGGGGCCCTTTAAGAGTCTGTGCCCAGGGGCCCATTATCTCATAATCCGTCTATGCTGACACACCTGGCTTCATAACATCAAGGAGGCAAAGGCAGGGCTGTATGAAAACACATCATTTAAACATATTATCAAAAACTGAATTCACCACTAGGAGAGATAGGTTTAAGAGGAAATGGAGTGGTGGACTCCAAATATTTGTTATGAGATTTGAGATGGTTGCTGTAGCGCCACCATCAGGACTTTTAGCAAATTACAAATCAGACTGATTGAGTTTGGTGAGTTTTCGGAATGAGAACATGGAGTTCTTAGGAAGAAAAAGTATAAGTCGGAATAATAAAACTGGCAAGAACAAGAGGGTCTTTGCAGCCTTGCTGCTCTGCCCCTTATCTGTCAATAGTAATGCAAATGCATATAGTACGTATGTCTCACTGTTGTTGTTTACAGCAGCAGGGCCCACAGTTTGGTTTACAAACATATTCTAGTCTTACGTTCGGTTCCAGGTTCCTCAAAATAATTAGATTTTAAATATTGATGGTAGAATTATGTCAAATTCATATGTTTTTTAAACTAACTGCAGGCTCTGCAAATTTGAACAGATCCCCCTGGCTTGAAAAGCCAAAGTGCACCATTAATATAAAGAATGCTACCACACAATTTTATAAAACTGATTTTTGTCTTAGGTATGCAACAACTGGCATGGTCAGTGTGGCTGTGTGCATGCCCAACCCTGATGACCAGAACATTGATTACATCATAAACAGACTCTGGACACGGGATTATGATGTGAAGGAATATGGACAGGTGTTGCGAGCAAAGAAGGTGGTGGTCGCCAGAAAAATCCCCCACACCTCGAATGTCCCTCATGTAGAGTACCGCGTTGCTCAGCAGTTGGAATACTTAGACTATGGTAAAGATAAGGATGATGATTTCTTGCTTTTCTATGTCTATGCGTCCCCATGTTTAGCAAAATGTACAAACGCCACAGACAACAACCACAACATTCTTAAAATGATGGAAGACATGAAAAATAAATGGCCAAATCACGCTTTTGTGTTTTCTAAACGATGGCATGAAGATTCTCCCGACGATATGCAGAAATCCCTTGAGAACCTCGCAGGAATTATCGGTGAAGATAAAATCTTCCAATGTGACAATGGAGTTTGCAGGGCCTGCTTCCCATCCAAAAAACCCGTCTAACTATGTAATGTGGGGAGTTAGTTTCATGATAGTAAACCATCTGAAAATAAGAACAATGTTGCACCTGCCTATCTTCCTGCTCAGTTAGACTGCCCTCAGCATCTCAGACAGAGTAGCAGACAATAGGTCTTGGGAAAGCTGTGATTCCAGTCTTATAAATCTTTAGGGACATAACGAACATATTGGCATTTCCTTTAAAGTCCCTGTAACTGTAAACCCAAATCCACCAAATCCTTCTAACTATGTAATGTGGGGAGTTAGTGTCATGATAGCATGTCTGTCTGTCTGTCTGTCTGTCTGTCTGTCTGTCTGTCTGTCTATCTATCTGTGGGGAGTTAGTGTCATGATAGCGTGTCTGTCTGTCTGTCTATCTATCTGTGGAGTTAGTTTCATGATAGTAAAGCATCTGAAAGGGTTTTAGGCATATTTATCAATCCACATGTAAGATATTGTCATTAAAGTTTGAAAAACTTTACAGAAATTCGGTTTAGATGATGTGGGACTAATATGCTCTGGTTATTATGACACAATAAGTATTTTGAACCAATCACAGCAGTTATCTGTCCGAACATTCTATAAAAACAATGACTGTTGCCATGGAGACTCTAATACACAGCCACGCCCACACAGTCAAACGGTCCAGAGAGTAAAAAAGCTCATTTTTAAACTAAGTATTATAATATTTCTGAATATTTATTTTCAATCAGATTTTTGTAAAAGCTTATTGGGACGCCTGATTTTGATACTTTATATTGATTTTTTTTTTACTATTTTACACCATGTTTCCAGAGGCTTTAAACATTATTTTAACGATTAACAATGTCGCTGTTATTAGTTTAACAATTTAAAAATTTAGATGTATATAAATATATTTAAATCAAATTATAATATTGTTATTTTCCCTGTAGATTTATTAGAACTTGAACTGGAATCCACAGCCGTCCCTTTAACCCTCTGTCACTGAGATTTAAAAATGCTTCACGCTTAAAATGCAATATTTCCTTTTGCATCAACAAGTTTGTATCTACAGCATTATGTTTTATTTACATTACATTTTATTTAGCTGACACTTTTATCCAAAGAAACTTCCATTAACTATTTACTATTGAACCATCAACCCGTGGTTCATAACAGACTGCAGACACTGAACAACATCTAGTATGTGATAGAGTTTGTTCTCCTAAATGGGGTTTTGTTTAAATTGAATAATGCAAGAAGGGATATATAAAAACAGGATTTTTTTTTCTATTTTGGCCTATGTTCGGATCATGAGGAGATATTCACTGATTTAGACAAACAAGTGATTTTGACAACAAGCGTTCTCCAGAATCACTGACTCCACCTTTAATCAAACTAATATAATGTGGATGTATGTTATTAACTTATGTCATGTAACTGATGGAATCGGACTGTTTCACAATGCCACTGTAAAACCTTGTGATTGTTTTGTTCTTTCATAATAAAGCTTGGCTCTGCAATCTCATACTGATCTCTGTCTTATTGTGTGTGTGTGTGTGTGTGTGTGTGTGTGTGTGTGTGTGTGTGTGTGTGTGTGTGTGTGTGTGTGTGTGTGTCTGTCTGTGTGTGTGTCTGTGTGTGTCTGTGTGTGTTGTATGTCAGTCAATCCGGGACCCCTGCATTAAAACATTGTAATTTTGTGAAACTATACAAAGTCAACCTACTTTACTACCAGCACTACTTTATATTTTAGTCCACTGTATAAAACAGATGCAGAGGTGAAATTTAAACCAACTACATTTACTCAATTACTTTGTTAGTAAGTTTGAGGCACAAAAAATTACATATTAGGGGAGAACGGGGTTAGTTGATACGCGGGTTGGTTGTCACATTCATTATATTTCGCCACCAGAAGGCGCTGTCTCTGAAATGTTGGTATGGAAATGTCTAGAATTGGGATCAGAGGTCACTTTTCAGTCCTCTTTCAGTGGTGATGAGCAAAAAAAGTGTGCTACCAACCACGTTCTCCCCTATTTCAAACATTCATGAAAAATTTGTAATAGAAATATAGAATGCGTGATGATATCTATAAGTTAAGATTTTTACCCTACTCACCTGAAATATTGTTTATGTTTATTTATCTTATTCTTCTCTATATATATTTTTGTATCGTTCCTGTTGCACCATGGGCCAGAGATAAACGCCATTTAGATTCTGATGCATGTCTGGCATATATCAGAACTGGCAATAAAAAACTTTGACCTTTAACTTTGACTTTGAAGGGTCTTAAGAGGTTTATGAAATAATAAAAAGTGTAAAAGGATTGATATATGCTGATTTTAAAGCAGTGTTTGTGAGTGTGGACATTTTTGCCACAAAGGTGTACAGATGTATTTTTTTTTAAAGTGGGGCACAAGGGTTAAAATAACTTTCCAACAGGGTTGAGAGGTGCTATTCAAATTAATTAATGTTATAATAGCAGTCTTGAACCTTAAAAAAACATGAAAGCATTTCTTGGGCTCTTTTTGGGGATTTTTCTGAGCTCCTGCACCAGTGTCAGGGGGTGGGGGGAGTGGGCACCAGTTTGTAAACGCTGCCATACTGAGAAATACAGAGAGTTTTGTGGAGCTTAATCAACTTTGTGTCAACTCATTTGGCGATGGTTTGAATGTATGTACTTCATACGTAAAAAGTTACGCACTATAGCTTTAAGAACAATGCTATTCAAATAAAGACATGTATTGTAATATTGACATTCTTAAACATAGAAAAATAATGAAAGAGTCCAGACGTATTGGTGTGTTTTGTTTTTTATTGGTGAAAACTGGTTTGTCAGAACAGCTACTGTGTGTAATCTACGAACACGCAGGAGAGGCCAGGTTGTGGTCATCAAACAGGTTTTACTGAAAACACCTTTAGAAGTGGCCTATTGACACACACACACATGCACACACACACACACACACACACACACACACACACACACACGTTCATCACTCACACACTCACAATTATACACACACACACACACACACACACATACACACACAAAGTTGCAGCTGGGACGGTTGACGGGTTACAGTTGAAGATTAATAAGAATGGAGGGCTTTTAACATTTTAACATTATTATTTTAATTTAAATTTTAATTATAGTTTATGTAGTTGCTGCGTGTGGCCACTGGGTGGAGCCAGAGCCAGTCACTGGGACAGGAACTCCATGGCAGTGTCTCTCTCCTCCACCAGCTCGGCTGCAGTGGCGTCTATCTTGGCTCTGGAGAAGTCGTTGATGGGAAGACCGTCGGATCCCAGTCAAAGGGGACCTCCTTCCAGAGGGGGACCGCCTTCCAGAGGGGGACCACCTTCTAAACCTTCCATAGGGGGACCGCCTTCCAGAGGGGGACCGCCCTCTACACCTTCCAGGGGGGGACCACCTTCCATAGGGGGACCTCCTTCCAGAGGGGGACCTCCTTCCAGAGGGGGACCGCCTTCCAGAGGGGGACCTCCTTCCAGAGGGGGACCGCCTTCCAGAGGGGGACCGCCTTCTACACCTTCCAGGGGGGGACCACCTTCCATAGGGGGACCTCCTTCCAGAGGGGGACCGCCTTCCAGAGGGGGACCTCCTTCCAGAGGGGGACCGCCTTCCAGAGGGGGACCGCCTTCTACACCTTCCAGGGGGGGACCACCTTCCAGAGGGGGACCTCCTTCCAGAGGGGGACCTCCTTCCATAGGGGGACCTCCTTCCAGAGGGGGACCGCCTTCCAGAGGGGGACCGCCTTCCATAGGGGGACCTCCTTCCAGAGGGGGACCGCCTTCCGGAGGGGGACCGCCTTCCGGAGGGGGGCCTCCTTCCAGAGGGGGACCGCCTTCCGGAGGGGGACTGCCTCCTGTCTTCCTAATGTGTTTCACCTGTGCCTTGTTGTCTCCCCTGTCTTCTCTATTAAAGCCCTAGTCTTTCCTTAGTTCAGTGTGGGATCATTGTCTTGTCATTGAGTCCTCTGTGAGGACCCTGCCTCCATTGTGTTTGTGTTCAGAAATTAATTGTCATATTTTTCGACATCACTGCAATTGCGTCCTTCTGTTGCTGCCATCATACCACCCTAACATAAGATAATTACGATTCTTTTGGCCTCTGATGGTCTCCATTCCCACTCTCAAATTGACTTGCAAATTATGAAAAACTAATGCCAAATTTGACTTTAATGTTGTGTATGTTACCCCAGTATTTACAGCATTGACGCCAATGTACTCTATGATCCTCTGAGTGTCTTTTCTTTCACCCACTTCGTTTGTGTCCCCCTCTGACCCCCTCTGGAGTGTGGGAACTTGAGAGGGGATATGAGAAAAGACGGATTCCAATGTAACTATTGACTAATAAAATAACTTAACTTAAACTTGTTTCTATGAAAAAGAATCGGGAAAATAAAAAAACATACTTGAACTTTCTCACAACAAACAAGATGCCCTCAACAATGACTCTTTAAAAACAGTTTTTTTCTGTGATGGTGAAATATGCCGCAGACACTGACTCATCGGTGTTCATCTTTCGATTCCACAGTATGTGTGTTGCCATCTCTTCCATGACTGGCAGAATTATATATTTCACAACGTCTACAATGTCCTATTCACCAGTCATCTCAAGAACATGTTCCTAACTAATTGGCACATTTATATAAACACATCTGTAGATTTAGCGTATACATATTCTTTAATTATATTTAACATTATTCAATTACATGTACAGTATCCTACTTCACTAGTTATTATCGCAATTGTTAATTCCAGGTATGGTATTGTATTTCATCTACATCTATTTAACATTTTAGTTCGAAAAGAAAAGACAAATAAATACATAAAAAAAGAGAAAAAACTGGGACTTAAGAAGGTTATGACACAGCACAGGATAACAGTGGCTCAGAGCAAAGATGGAGGTCGCTGTAGTGCTGTTTGGTTTTGGGGCAAGAGTGGCTGAGAACCATTCAAGGTCACTTAAACCCCCTTTTTTCCCCATTCTAATGCAATTTTAACTTCAGCACGTTGTCTTGACCACGTCTACAGGCCTAAATGCATTGAGCTGCTGCCATGTGATTGGCTGATTAGCTGTTGGTCTAACAAGCAATTGAACAGGTGTACCTAGTAGAGTGGCCGGTGAGTGTATATACTTACCGTATAACTAACACTTAACATCACCCTGAACACACCATCCCCACAATGAAACATTGTGGTGCCAGCATATTTTGCAAAGAAGAAAATGCAAAAAAGGCAGTCTATAAATGTGCAAAGCTGGTAGAGACATATCCCAAATTTCCCGCAATTTTCAAGTATTTCCACATATTCTGAATTGTGTTTAGGTCTGGACTTGGACTGGGCCATTCTAACACCTGACTATGTATATATGATGTCTCACCTTAAGACAAAGAGAGACTTAAGTTTTAAAGAGAAGTGCATTGTGGTTAGTCAGTGTTGCAATAGAAGAAAGAAGAACAAGGCCAGACAGGGAACCTGGCAGAACACCGCAATGCCAACGTGATAACACAACATGATACGGGCAAAATTCTACTTCCTTAATCAATAATTTTGATTACAACATTTCAACATAATGTTGTTGTTTGTTATTTCTTCTACTCACATGTCCATATAAGGGCATGGTGCCACTATGGAGGGGGTTTGGCCACTGTCTCATTTTTCTCCATAAAAACGTAACTTTCTTCAGACTAAATTCACTCGAAAGGCATCTTGCACTCTGAGGAACACGAGAATTCTCTCGAAAACCTTTCTCAACCCAAACAGGTAAGATATGTTTACTTAAAGGTGCTCTGTGTAATATCTGAATAATATATAGTCTGTTCTGAAAAATGCCATTTAACTCTAGACACTGCACCTTTAAAGGCGCTCTATTTAAATGTTGGGTGTCAGAGAATTTAACATTTTGTAAGGTATATTCTTAGGCTTTATTTCCAAAACTATTCAGTTTGATATAAGGTTATGTTAATTAAAGTGGGCCTGAGTACGGTCTTGAAAGTTCATTTAAACTATTTCTTAAAGATGGAGTCAGTGATTCTGGAGAACGCTTGTTTTTTTTTGGCAAAATCAGTGAATATCTCCTCGTGATCCGCTACCTGTCTGTACTGTGTGTTAAAAACAGGCATTAATACACAGCAGTATTTACAAACAAGATTGTCATTTTTAAAGTAACCCGCCTTTTCTGTCTTTTCTGTTGTTCAGACTCAACAGACCCGGTGAGAACCAACCATGAAGGTGAGCACTGTGTGTGTGTGTGTGTGTGTGTGTGTGTGTGTGTGTGTGTGTGTGTGTGACCATGGAGCCATGAAGGTGAGCACTGTTTGACTCTCTGAACCTTGAAGACTGTTGACTGTTAATGTTGGTGGTGATGTCACCTTTAACAAAGAACTTTAATAATTCTGAATAACTTTACTTTATCTCTACAATGGGTTAATCATGGTGGGTGGTTGAAGGTAGTTAAAGTGGATTATTTCACCTGTTCTGCTTCAGACTCAACAGACCTCGCTCAGCCCTTAATCTCTCTTCGTAGTATACCCCTCTGTTCTGCCTGTGTGTTAATGCTCTGTATGACGGTGGTGTTAAACAGTTCAACCTGTTTTCAGATGTCTGTGTGCTGGATGGCTGTGATGCTGGTTCTCTTCCTGTGGACTCCAGACACCGTGGAGTCTATGGATCCACCTCGGGCTCCGCGGCTGCGTCCACAACCAAATCCTCCTCATCCGATTCCGCCTTTCTATCTGAACAACAGCACGCATCTGAATGGGCCTCCTCCCCCGCCTCAGCAGGGTGCTATACTGGGCGCGAGATGAATTAAATAATATATTGGCTCTGGGTCAAGTCACTGCTGCATTACCTTTAGACATTAATTGAACGATTTCCAATGTCTCTGTTATTGGTGTAATAATTAGCCTACTTCCAAATTATAATATTTTAGTATTATAGTTAAAGATTCAAAATGAGCCTCACAGAGCAGCTAGCATTTAGCTTTAACATTAACAGAACAGTATCAGTGTCTCTGTAGATTTGTTAGAACTGGAATCCACAGCAGTCCCTTGAACCCTCTGTCACTGAGATTTAAAAATGCTTCACGCTTAAAATGCAATATTTTCTTTCGCTTCAACAATCTATCTACAGCATTATGTTTTATTTACATTACATTTTATTTAGACACTTTTATCCAAAGAAACTTCCATTAACTATTTACTATTGAACCATCAACCCGTGGTTCATAACAGACTGCAGACACTGAACAACATCTAGTATGTGAAGGAGTTTGTTCTCCTAAATGGAGTTTTGTTTAAATTGAATAATGCCAGAAGGGATAGATATAAAAAAAAAAAAATTTCTATTTTGGCCTGTGTTCGGATCATGAGGAGATATTCACTGATTTAGACAAAAAGTGATTTGACAACAAGCGTTCTCCAGAATCACAAACTACACCTTTAATTAAACTAATGTATGTTATTAACTCCTGTCATGTAACTGATGGAATCGGACTGTTTCACAATGCCACTGTAAAACCTTGAGATTGTTTGTTCTTTCTTAATAAAGCTTGGCTCTGAAATATCATATTGATCTCTGTCTTATTGTGTGTATGTGTCTGTGTGTGAGTGTGTGTCTGTGTATGTCTGTATTTCAGTCAATCCGGGACCCCTGCATTACAATATTATAATTTTGTGAAACTATACAAATTCAACCTATTTTACTACCAGCACTACTATATATTTTAGTCCACTGTATAAGACAGGTGCAGAGGTGAAATTTCAACCAACCACATTTACTCTATTACTTTCTTAGTAAGTTTGAGGCACACATAATTACATATTAGGGGAGAACAGGGTTAGTTGATACGCGGGTTTGTTGTCACATTCATTATATTTCGCCACCAGAAGGCGCTGTCTCTGAAATGTTGGTATGGAAATGTCCAGAATTGGGATCAGAGGTCACTTTTCAGTCCTCTTTCAGTGGTGATGAGCAAAAAAAAGTGAGCTACCAACCCCGTTCTCCCCTAATTCAAACATTCATTAAGTCTGACACTGTCCCCAAATGAATAGCCTATGGAAAATCACTTTAGTTTTGGGCCACATCATAATGAATATAATTTTGATTTAGACTATTAGCCTTTTATTTGAATCTTACAAATGCCAATAAGCCTACATTAAAAAACCTGTAGTCTGTATTTTTCGGACAAATATTAATCTACTGTGAGAAGCTTAACCTGCGAGTCTGCAGCGATGTCCGAACTGTGACAGCTGTCACCTGTCACGTCCCAACTGTAATTGCTACTGATGAAAAGAAAGAAGCCTACAGTGAAATAATGTTGCAACCTGTGATTTTAAAGAACGCTTTATTAAGAGCCAGTGTGTCTAGATCGTCCGGTAAAATCATTTGAGGTGAGAGCATAGAGTAGCGCTGCATACAGTAGGTCTAGGCCATTTAACATTTTCTGCATCAATAACTGTATGCATGTGGCAAGCCCGTTTCATCGGTGAAAATAAAGACCCAACTGAATTCTGCATAACCAAACCGAAAAGTACCAGAGAAACCAGAAAAAGCAGCCAGGCCAGGAACAGGAAAAGCAGCCAGAGTAGCAGACGGTGTAATAATTATTCAAGGGACTGATGTGGATTCCAGTTCTAACAGATCTACAGAGACACTGATACTGTTCTGTTAATGTTAAAGCTAAATGCTAGCTGCTCTGTGAGGCTCATTTTGTATCTTTAACTATAATACTATAATATTATAATTTGGAAGTAGGCTAATTATTACACCAATAACAGCGACATTGGAAATCGTTCAATTAATGTTTAAAGCTAATGCAGCAGTGGTTTGATTCGGAGCCAATATTTTATTTAATTCATCCCGCTTTGGGAAGGGAGGGGAATGGGGGGGGGGCGCTATATAAAACTAAGCTATTATTATTATTATTATTATTGTTGTTGTTGTTGTTGTTGTTGTTGTTGTTATTATTATTGTTATTATTATTATTATCATTATTATGTCCCTGCAGATTTATTTGACTGGAATCACAGCGTTCCCAAGACCTTTTCTACCGTCTGCTACTCTGGCTGCTTTTCCTGTTTCTGGCCTGGCCTGGCTGCTTTTCCTTGTGTGTGTGTGTGTGTGTGTGTGTGTGTGTGTGTGTGTGTGTGTGTGTGTGTGTGTGTGTGTGTGTGTGTGTGTGAGGGAGTGTCCCAGGTGTCTCTCTGCTATAAAGCATGTCCCCTTTCACACTGTCTTCACTCCATCACCTTCCAACACTGAGAGGAAACCTGAAGAGAGAAGGACCGCTCTAGATCACCCAACAGGACAATTCTTTCAGCAGACAGGTAAAAGAAATGCACTTTTTACTCACTCTGTAACCAGGTTCTCTGTGTGTGTCTTGTTATAGCCTTAGCTACGAGGAACTTTTAAATATTTCTGAAACAGTCTCATTTTTCCTCTGATGATCATAAATTATATGTGACAGCAAACGAGACCATCAGTGCAAATATTGTTATTTTTTGTCATGGGTACGCTCACCCAGGAACAGCTGGCGTGGTAAAAAAAATAAGATTGTAATTTTTACTGTAACCTTTGTTTAACTTATTGTTCTGTCTTTTCTGTTGTTCAGACTCAACAGACCCGGTGAGAATCAACCATGAAGGTGAGCCCTCTGTTTGACTGTTATTGTTGGTGATGATGTAATCTTTAACACATAACTTTAATAATTCTGAATAACTTTATTGTATCTCTAGAATGGGTAAACAATGGTGATTTGTTGGCTAAAGGTAGTGAAAGTTAATTATTCTTATACACACCAGAGGGGTATACTACTGCTGAATTTAAGCTCAAACTCTGGAACAAAAACTGGTCTGAGCAGGTTAGCCGTGCAGCCTCTGTTACCACGTTGATCTAGCCAGGTAGAAAGAGAGCCACCTTTTGTGATACTGAAAACTCTGGCTTCATACTCAACAGACCTCGCTCAGCCCTTAACCTCTCTTCGTAGTATTCCCCTCTGTTCTGCCTGGGTGTTAATGCTCTGTATGACGGTGGTGTTAAACAGTTCAACCTGTTTTCAGATGTCTGTGTGCTGGATGGCTGTGATGCTGGTTCTCTTCCTGTGGACTCCAGACACCGTGGAGTCTACGGCCCTGAATCCAGGTCCAGACAACGTCTATGACGAGCCTTTGGACAGCGGCTTGGAAGCGGATCTGGGCGGTGGCGGTGGCGCGGCCATAGCTCCCTGTGATTGTACCCCAAACTGTCGGTGTCCCCCTCCCCCTCTCTGTTTGTGTGCCCGTTATCCCTGTCCGTGTCCCCCTCCCCTTCCCTGTTTGTGTTAACATTAACAGAACAGTATCAGTGTCTCTGTAGATCTGTTAGAACTGGAATCCACAGCAGTCCCTTGAACCTTCTGTCACTGAGATAAAAACAATAAAATGCTTCACGCTTAAAATGCAATATTTACTTTTGCTTCAACAAGTTTGTATCTGCATGAAAAAATTGTAATATACATAGAAATGCATGTGATATCTTTAAGTTAACATGTTTACCCTATTCCCGTGTCTCGCCTTAAAATAGCTTTCTATCATAATGACAGTCTTGAACATGAAAAAAAACATGAAAGCATTTTTTGGGATTTTTCTGAGCTCCTGTACTAGTGTCTGGGTGGGGGGACCAGTTTGTAAACGCTGCCATACTGAGAAATACAGAGAGAGTTTTGTAGGGAGCTGATAATAGGCTTAATCAACTTTGTGTCAACTTGTTTTTTTTTGGCGATTTACTTGACTGTAACTGTCATTAATTCCATATAAAAGCAGTTACGCACTATAGCTTTAAGAGCAATGCTATTCAAATAAAAAACATGTCATGCAAACACCTACACCAAAATTATTTGGTCATCTATCAATAGAAATATGGTGTTATCTGGCTCAGAGAGGGACCAGTCACTAGTACCTCTCAGCCCCAGGGCCTAATGTCAGGTTAAGGCGGGTCGCACACACCTACTGCCCTGCCCTGCCCCACCAGCGAGCTAACACAGGCCAGAAACAGGAAAAGCAGCCAAACAGGAAAAGCAGCCAGAGTAGCAGACGGTGTAATAATTATTCAAGGGACTGATGTGGATTCCAGTTCTAACAAATCTACAGAGACACTGATACTGTTCTGTTAATGTTGAAGCTAAATGCTAGCTGCTCTGTGAGGCTAATTTTGTATCTTTAACTATAATACTATAATATTATAATTTGGAAGTAAACTACATTTACTCTATTACTTTGTTAGTAAGTTTAATGCACAACAAATTACATACAGTATTAATTCCAACATTTCTGAAAAATTGTAATAGAAATAGAAATGCATTATGATATCTATAAGTTAACATTTTTACCCTATTCATGTGCAGTGTCTCCCCTGAAGAGGCTTATGAAAAAATAAAAGGTGAAAAAAGTATTGATGTATGATGATTTTATAGTCTTGGTTGTGAGTGTGGACATTTGTGCCACAAAGGTGTACAGGGGTATTATTTTTTGAGTGGGGCACAAGGATTAAAATGGTTGAGAGGGGATATTTAGATTAATTAATGTAATAATGGAGTCTTGAACACAACAAAACATATTAAAGTATTTATTGGGCTCTCCTTGGGATTTGAGCTCCTGCACCAGTGTCAGGGGGGGGGGGGGGAGAGAGACCAGTTTGTAAACGCTGCCATACTGAGAAATACAGAGAGAGTTTTGTGGAGCTGATAGGCTTAATCAACTTTGTGTCAACTGTAAATTACATTGATTCCATACTGTATGTAAAAAGTTACGCACTATAGCTTTAAGAACAATGCTATTCAAATTCTCTCACTCACACAAACACACACACACACACACACACACACACACACACAGAGACACACACACAGACACACACACACACACACACACACACCTGACATACTTAAACATAGAATAAAGAATGATAGAGTCCAGACATATTGGTGTGTTTTGTTTTTATTGGTGATAACTGGTTTGTCCGGAAACTACTGTGTGTATTCCACCAACACATGGAAGAGGCCAGTTTGCGGTCATTAAACAGGTTTTACTGAAAACACCTTTAGAAGTGGCTTATTGACACACACACACACACACACACACACACACACACACACACACACACACACACACACACACACACACACACACACACACACATACACACACAAAGTTGCAGCTGGGACGGTGGACGGTTGACGGGTTACAGTTGAAGATTAATACGAATGGAGGGCTTTTAACATTTTAACATTATTATTTTAATTTGTTTAATTATAGTTTATGTAATGAATAATAATAATAGATTGGATTTATATAGCGCTTTTCAAGGCACTCAAAGACGCTTTACAGGGTTCCAGGTTCCATTCATTCACACACAGTCATACTGGTGGTGGTAAACTACCATAGTAGCCACAGCTGCCCTGGGGCAGACTGACGGAAGCGTGTAGTAGCAGCGTGTGGCCACTGGGTGGAGCCAGAGCCAGTCACTGGGACAGGAACTCCATGGCAGTGTCTCTCTCCTCCACCAGCTCGGCTGCAGTGGCGTCTATCTTGGCTCTGGAGAAGTCGTTGATGGGAAGACTGTCGGATCCCAGTCAAAGGGGACCGCCTTCCAGAGGGGGACCGCCCTCTACACCTTCCAGAGGGGGACCGCCTTCTAAACCTTCCAGAGGGGGACCGCCTTCCAGAGGGGGACCACCTTCTAAACCTTCCAGAGGGGGACCGCCTTCCAGAGGGGGACCGCCCTCTACACCTTCCAGAGGGGGACCACCTTCCAGAGGGGGACCGCCTTCCATAGGGGGACCGCCTTCCATAGGGGGACCGCCTTCCAGAGGGGGACCACCTTCCAGAGGGGGACCGCCTTCCATAGGGGGACCGCCTTCCAGAGGGGGACCGCCTTCCAGAGGGGGACCGCCTTCCATAGGGGGACCGCCTTCCAGAGGGGGACCGCCTTCCAGAGGGGGACCGCCCTCTACACCTTCCAGACGGGGACCTCCTTCCAGAGGGGGACCGCCTTCTTCACCTTCCAGAGGCAGACCACCTTCTACGCCTTCCAGAGGCGGACTGCCTTCTACACTTTTCAGAGGGGGACCGCCTTCTACGCCTTCAAGAGGGGGACCGCCTTCTACGCCTTCAAGAGGGGGACCAAGAGTGTTTTGGTGTGTTTCCCTGTGTTTCCTGTTTTACTTTGGTGTCTCTGTCTTGTTTCTCCCCATGTCCTGTCAAGTTTCCCTCCTGTCTTCCTAATGTGTTTCACCTGTGCCTTGTTGTCTCCCCTGTCTTCTCTATTAAAGCCCTAGGGCCTATCCGAAAAGTCCAATCTCCTAACCTATAAGCCTCCTTTCCTATACCTTAACCCCTAAACGTCATCGGGGTTAAGGAGAGATGAAAGGTGCTTCCTATCGAACATAGGAAAGGACAGTGCTGTTTCAAATGAATTCGACTCCACTTTTCCTAACCGACGTCATTGCGCGACGGCGAGTATTGCTGACGTGAGTCACTAGCGTGAAACTTCACTATTCTCCGAAAATGGACTACAACAAGCGCTCGTTTGATCCATGCGTTCTTTTCATATTGATTTTAATCAGGTTGTCGCCAACAGAGTGAGAATCACTCCCATATATCCCAATTCACATGTGGAATAAAAAGAGGCTACACTTGTGTTGATGTTGAAATGAACTGCCCCCAGTAACTTCATTAAATGGTTGGTATTTTATTTTATTATGGTGTAAATTATGTGCTACGAAAATAACTATTATGATGTTGGTCTTTTATGAGTTCTTTATTATCTTTAGCCTGTGTGTGTGTGTGGGGGGGGGGAGTATTTTGTTTTAGCCGAGTTAAATCTTCCTCTCTTCTCCTCTCCTCTCTTCTGTTTTACCTCTCGTTCGTATTCGTGTAGAGTCGGTAAACTCCGGCGGTGGCCTGTTGCTTTAAATCTTGCCGCCGTAAAGGATTATGGGATACCACTATCTCCTTTCCTTTAGCATAGGTTAGCCAGGAGTAACCTATGCTAAAGGAGGGTTAAAGGATGAATCGAGGCTCCTTTCCTATGCCTTTCCTAAGCATTTTGGTTATTCGGATCACCTATCTGCCGAGCACTTCCGGGTCATCTCAATAGGAAAGGAAATTTCCTATGCAAAAAAAAGTTTTCGGATAGGCCCCTAGTCTTTCCTTAGTTCAGTGTGGGGTCATTGAGTCCTCTGTGAGGACCCTGCCTCCATTGTGTTTTTGTTCAGAAATGAATTGTCATATTTTTCGACATCACTGCAATTGGGTCGTTCTGTTGCTGCCATCATACCACCCTAACAGAAGATAATTAAGATTATTTTGGCCTCTGATGGTCTCCATTCCCACTCTCAAATTTACTTGGAAATGATCAAAAACTAATGCCAAATTTGACTTTTATGTTGTGTATGTTACCCCAGTATCTACAGCATTAACGCCAATGTATGTAATCTATGATCCTCTGAGTGTCTTTTCTTTCACTCACATCGCTTGTGTCCCCCTCTGACCCCCTCTGGAGTGTGGGAACTTGAGAGGGGAGATGAGGAAAGACGAATTTCAATGTAACCGTTGACTAATAAAATAACTTAACTTACTTTACTTACTAAAACATACTTCAACTTCCTCACAACAAACAAGACACCCTCAACAATGATTCTTTAAAAACAGTTTTTTTCTGTGATGGTGAAATATGCCGCAGACACTGACTCATCTGTGTTCATCTTATCGATTCCACTGTAGGTCTGTTGCCATCTCTTCCATGACTGGCAGAATTATATATTTCACAATGTCTTCTAAGTGTGTGTGTGTGTGTGTGTGTGTGTGTGTGTGTGTGTGTGTGTGTGCGTGCGTGCGTGCGTGCGTGTGCGCGTGCATGTGTGTGTCCATGACTGGTAGAATTATATATTTCACAACGTCTACAATGTCCTATTCACAGGACATCTCGACAACATGTTCCTAACTAATCGGCACATTTATATTTACACATCTGTCCATAAAGCATATCATTTTTTTTTATTATATTTAACATTATTCTATTTCATGTACAGTATCCTACTTCTCTACAGTTATTATCTCATTTGTTAATTCCAGGTAGAGTATTTTATTTAGTCTACATTTATTTAAAATTTTAGTTTGAAAAGAAAAGACAAAAAAAAGAGAGAAAACTGGGACTTATGGAGGTGATGAAACCGCACAGGACAACAGTGGCTCAGAGCAGAGAGATGGATGAGGATGAAGCTGTACTCCTGTGTGGTTATGGGGCAAGAGTGGCTGGGAACCATGCCTCGTTCAAAATCACCTAAACCCCCTTTCTTCCCCATTCTGATGCTCAGTTTGAACTTCAGCACGTTGTCTTGACCACGTCTACATGCCTAAATGCATTAAGTTGCTGCCATGTGATTGGCTGATTAGCTATTGGTCTTACAAGCAATTGAACAGGTGTACCTAGTAGAGTGGCCGGTGAGTGTATATACTTACCGTATAACTAACACTTAACATCACCCTGAACACACCATCCCCACAATGAAACATGGTGGTGCCAGCATATTTTGCAAAGAAGAAAATGCAAAAAAGGCAGTCTATAAATGTGCAAAGCTGGTAGAGACATACCCCAAATTTCCCGCAATTTTCAAGTATTTCCACATATTCTGGGCCACTCGAACAAATAACTATGTATATATTATGTCTCACCTTAAGACAAAAAGAGACTTAAGGTTTAAAGAGAAGTGCATTGTGGTTAGTCAGTGTTGCAATAGAAGAAAGAAGAACAAGGCCAGACAGGGAACCTGGTAGAACACCACAATGCCAACGTGATAACACAACATGATACGGGCAAAATTTAACTTCCCTAATCAATAATTTTGATTGCAACATTGTAATAACAATAACATGTCCATATAAGGGCATGGTGCCACTATGAAGGGGGTTTGGCCACTGTCACATTTTCCTCCATAAAAACGTAACTTTCTTCAGACTAAATTCACTCCGACAGCAACTTGCACTCGAAGGAACACGAGAATTCGCTCGAAAATCTTTCTCAGCCCAAACAGGTAAGATATTTATACTTAAAGGTGCACTGTGTAATATATATATACTGTATTTTGTGGCATCTGGTGGTGAATATTCCATTGTTATTCCATTTCTATCAAGTCTGTTCTGAAAAATGACAATTAATTCTACACACTACACCTTTAAAGGTGCTCTATTTAAATGTGTGTGTGTCAGAGAATTGAACATTTTGTAAGGTATATTCTCAAAACTGAACATCTTGACAATATTTCCAAAGTTATTCAGTCTGATATAATGTTATGTTAATCAAAGTGGGCCAGTGTACATTCTTTAATGTTCATTAAAGGTGGAGTCTGTGATTCTGGAGAACGCTTGTTGTCAAAAACTATTTTTTGTTGTCAAAATCAGTGAATATCTCCTCATGATCCACTACCTGTCTGTACTTTCAGTTAAAAACGGTTGACCTTAATGACACCTTTTTGACTTTAATTATTTTGCTTAACATTTACCTTTAATTTAAACAATGTCCTTAGAAACCTGTTAAGTAGAGAACGCCATGGTAGTTGTTTGTTTTATTTTGTCTTTCATTTGTTTGTGTTCTTT
>CASHTC010000965.1:80000-90000 GCA_949357725.1 Hyperoplus immaculatus | reverse complement strand
TATAAGAGAGACAATTCATCATTTAAAAAATCATATTGCAGCAATAACACAGCTAGATACAACAATCATAGATGTTGAAAAAAAATCCCCTCACAAAAGAAATCACATTATCGTGAGATTTTAAAGCAAAACATGAATGCACTTTTTTTTTGTAAATTATAATAAAACAAGATTTTTAAAAAAAGTATAAAATCACATAATAGACCAGACCCACCCTATGTGACGGGGTGCAAAACAAAGAAAACAAAGTCTGGCCCGTGGTTGTTCTCTGCATGTCATTCCCCTCTCTGACCCATTTCACCTCTGTCTCTACAAACTGTCTAATTAAAAGCATAAAAATGCTGGAAAATGATCTTTAAAAAAAAATCCAGCGATACAAAATCAACAGATTTATTTTCTTTGACTCTCAAATGAAGATGTTTGGGGTACAGGTGTAGCAATGTAATATGCAGTTCTTTACAAAGTGGTTGAACCAGGACTAGAACATTTCATGAGGCAATAAGGCACACAACAATCAGGCAACTGAAATAATACAAAAATAAAATGGATTAAAATACTCAATAATATATGATTAAAATAAACAATGGTAAAACAATTAGAGTAG
This sequence comes from Hyperoplus immaculatus, assembly GCA_949357725.1. NCBI lineage: Eukaryota > Metazoa > Chordata > Actinopteri > Uranoscopiformes > Ammodytidae > Hyperoplus > Hyperoplus immaculatus. The sequence continues at coordinate 89,396 of CASHTC010000965.1, read as the reverse complement.
ACCACGGGTTAGAATCCAGCCCGGGTAGTTCTCTGCATGTCATTCCCCTCTCTATCTGTCTGTCTGTCTGTCTGTCTGTCTGTCTGTCTGTATGTCTGTCTGTCTGTCTGTCCTCTTCACAGCAGACCCGGGTTAGAATCCAGCCCGGGTCGTTCTCTGCATGTCATTCCCCTCTCTGATACATTTCACCTCTGCCTCTGCAAACTGTCTAATAAAAAGCATGACAATGCTGAAAAATTATCTTAAAAGAATAAGCAAAAACCTATATAGGCTACATCTTTTTTTTTTGCCAGAAATAGAGCCATACCAACAAACTCAAATACATGGTTGAAAGAGGACTAAGAAATGTCATTAGGCAACGAGGGACATAAAAATCAAGCAACTAAAATGATACAAAAATAAAATTTATTAAAATACTGTATATGATTAAAAAAACAATGGTAATATTTTTTGATGTGAGAATAACCTTTCATCACTGTCTGACTGTCTGTCTGTCTGTCTCACGGACCACGGGTTAGAATCCAGCCCGGGTCGTTCTCTGCATGTCATCCCCCTTATCTGCCCCATTTCATCTCTGTCTCTACACACTGTCTAACAAAAAAGCATAAAAAAGACAAAAAACTATCTTAAAAAAATATGTACACCTACAAACTTGTACAGAATCTAAGGGGGAAACTTTTTTTCTGCTGGCCCCCTCTGCAACAGTAAAATGCTGACTTCTGCTACAGCCAAGTCTCCCCAAAACTTTTAAAAATAACTGCGCTGTTCGCCATCTACATAAGTAACACACACTAACTATTATAGTACCTCATACAGCCCCACTTCAACAGCACTGAACGACCCCTTTAAGCCTCTACTCACTTGGTTTTATATAGGTCGCAATCGCCGCAGTCACACAGAGAACCACCAGCAGAATACTGACCACTACACACCTCACTTTGTAGAACGTAGAGTCAAACCCAAAGGGATCTCTGTACATCAGGAGAGTTTGGGCTCTTGGCTGACACTGGAATTTTGAGTCCCTAACTGCACACCAATACTCCCCTGTGTCCTCCAGTGAGACATTTAAGATAGTAACCGACCCGTCAGAGATAACTATTCTGTTATGATCAAACTCCCATTGATAAACGACTCTGCCTTGTGTTAGTTTAGACTTCATGAACCAATCGAATTTCACACCTTCACTCAAATCTCCGATACATCTGATAGTGACATTTTCTCCTCCTGAGAAGAGCTCTACATCAGGGGGGCCAAATTTGGGGCACACCAGCAGATCAAACCAATTACTACTGTAATAGCTTTGACAGCTGTACATACCTGAGTCACTTAATGCTAACGATGAAAACACCAGTGACTCGTTTTGGAAAACTTTTCGTCCTTGGGTCAACTTCTTCCAACGTGGCTTGTCATCACCGGAGCCATCGCACTGCAACACGACCGTCTCTCCCACCGAGCGGTAGATTCTCTCTCCTGGTATGTATACCTGTACAGGGCTACTGCTGACACACTGCTGTTGGTTCATCACAAGACAAGTGAAATACCCATCGACTGCTGTGGTGATGTTGGACTGACGAGGACCTGATGCTTGTTTCACCACCTGAAATCCTCCTTTAGCAATGTCCGTCACCGATGTCAAACTGTCCTTAAAAACTCTTGTCCATAATGTCTCTCGCCCAGTGTATCTATTTTCCACATCACGAGAGTATCTATCAGTCATGAGCCACTGGATTTCCAGATCGTCAGCCGCGTCCTCACATGGCAGGTCCTCTGTGTGTCCACCTCCCACTGGGAAACGTTTTTCCTCATCTCTCCGACTACAAATAATAATACTGGTGTTTCTCTCTGATGTCACATTGCCATCGGTCCAACACTCCTCTTGGTACAGACCTGAGTCTGAATGGGTCAGATTGTGGATCCTGTAATGAGTCTTTTTGTCCCACTCACCGATGGAAACAGTCAGTCGTTGTTTCAAGTCGTCCGGTAGTGTAGAGTTCTCAGACGAGGAGTCAGAGGTGTTCCATAGGACAAGCTTCTCCTCTCCAACAGACCTGGAGATCAGGCAGGAGGAGTTGGCCTTGTAATCGGGTATGAAGGTGAGATAGTTTCCTTTCCCCTTGATGATGATTCGTTCTTCTGAGTGAATGTTGCTGATGAAAGCAAACAGCAGTAAGGCGAGGAGTGCGACTGCAGCCATTCTGCTCCGAGGTCTCAGTGTGACTGTCACTCAAACACTGACGCCAACAGCTCCGTGTCAACGCTCTTCAGCAGCTTCTGAGGACCGCAGGTCTCTACGTCATGGAAACCTTTCAAGCACGAGGCTCCTTATCAAGTCATCGTATGCCCTTTACAGAGAATTTCAGATCAATAGATTAAACACACACATATCGTGAGGCAACTTCTGAAAAACATCCTGTGTTGTTATCTTGAGTTCACGAGAACAGGAAATTATTGCTGCTAATGCAAACCTGTGGTATTAGCAGGGGCAGTCCAGGTTGGAGTGACAGATAGCTGGGGGAGGGGGGGGGGTTACAGCCTAGTGGGGGATTTAACTTATCCTTTATTATTTGTTTGACTCTTTTTATATTTTCACCTCAAATTGTCTTACTTTACTTTAAGTGTGTTTTGGATATGTTTTTTCTTTATTTGTCAATTTACACAAGATCCATCGAAATAAGTTCAAGTTCCCTCACTCCAGAGGGGGTCAGAGCGCAGGGTCAGCCATAGTACAGACAGACAGACAGACAGACACACAGACAGACAGACACACAGACAGACAGACAGACTCCAGAGGGGGTCAGAGCGCAGGGTCAGCCATAGTACATCGCCCCTGGAGCAGTTTGGGGTTAAGTGTCTTGCTCAAGGACACAATGGTAGAGATGGTCGGGCACCGTAGATGTAATAGCAGCCACCACTAGTTTTACGACTACATTTCTCTTACTGTGATGTCACAGTAGGAGAAATGTAGGGTTAGACAGTGAGACCATAAAACACTCTTTCAGCCTTTACTGAGGCTAGGATGATCCGATTTAATTTTTTTTGCACATTTATACTACATAGGATCTCAGAATTCAAAACACCTTCATATTCCCACCGGTGAAGTAGGCCTTTAATAAAGCTTGGCTCTGCTATCTCATACTGATCTCTGTCTGTGTCTCTGTGTGCGTCTGTGTGTGTGTGTGTGTGTGTGTGTGTGTGTGTGTGTGTGTGAGTGTGTGTGTGTGTGTGTGTGTGTGTTTGTGTCTGTCTGTCTGTCTGTCAGTCAATCCGGGACCCCTGTATTACAGTTTTGTAATGTTTTGAAACTATGCAAGTTCAACCTACCTTACAAACAGCACTACTTTATATTTTAGTCCACTGTATAAGACAGATGCAGAGGTGAACTGTAACAAACTACATTTAGTCAATTACTTTGTTAGTAAGTTTGAGGCACTTTTACTTTACTTGAATCTTTTGTTTAAAGGTGCTACGAGGAACTTTTAAATATTTCTGAAACAGTCTAATTTTTCCTCTGATGACCATGAATTACACATAACAGCAAACGAGACCATCAGTGCAAAGAATGCTATTTTTATAAAAATGTTCTTAATGCCTTTGTCATGGGTATACGCTCACCCAGGAACAACAGCAGGCGCGTAGTAAAAACACTACTGCAGACAGACAGACAGACAGACAGACAGACAGACAGACAGACAGACAGACAGACAGACAGACAGGTTATTCTTACCGAGGTTTTTGGTAGTGATGGTTTTGAGGCCGACGATCTGCAGAGCTCCGGCTCCCAGGACCAGCTGACAGCTACGATAGTTGAAGTGCTGCAGACACACACACACACACACACACGACACAAAAAACGAAAGAAAATAATTTGAAAAAAAATTCCTCCTTTCAATTTTTTTTTCCTGTTTTTTTCCATAATTCCGTAGTCATGACAAAAAATATAAAATATTTTTTTATATTATATATTGCATTTGATTTAATTTTTATAATTTTAAGCATTTAGTTAACTTGATTATATGTTTTAAAATATATCTATATTTATCTCTATATGTCCATCTAGATCTAGCTGATATTATCTAACCACTACTGCACGAGCAACCGCTCCAACTTTGAGCTTTTTACCTGCAGCAAAATTATATTTTTCTATGACTTAACCCGTAGGATTAAGTTTGTGAATGTCATTTTGTGGGGGTCCCTCTTGTATATAGAGTCTATTTGGGGGGGGAGGGGGCTGACTACACACACACACACACACACACACACACACTGACCTTGAGTTAAGTTACTTAACCCTGCAGCGTGTAGAATTTTGGGTTTTATTTCCTATCAGATTTTGTAGAAAGTAATTATAATATCCACAAGTACATTTAATTTAGTGCATAATAGCTGAATTTATTTTTTAGAATTATTATTCTTTTCCTTAGAAAGGGTCTCATATGTCCATATTTCTCCATACTTTGGACTAAGGCCTTGTCACCACCATTTTGGAAGTGTCATAGTTGGAATGTCATCAGATGCATTGTTTAAAATGTTGAATTGTTCTTGTCCTTGAAGGCCACTGTAGCATCTGTTATTATTCGAAAGGAGTGGGGTTACCCAGGGAGTGTTGCATTCTAGAACTTTCTAGAACTTACTTGATGATGTCACATTACACAGTGCACCTTTAACCCGTAGGATTAAGTTTGTGAATGTCATTTTGTGGGGGTCCCTCTTGTATATAGAGTCTATTGGGGGGGAGAGGGGGGGTGACCACACACACACACACACACACACACACACTGACCTTGCGTAGATCAGACAGACGTGTCAGCATGTCTGTAGCGATGGACGGGATGTCGTTCACACACTGACAGTATTCCAGAAAGATTCGGATCAGCAGCAGGACAGTTCTGAAGAGACACACAAGGCAAGTTTATTTCTGTTGCACATTTCAGACACAAGGCCGTTCAAAGTGCTTTACAGGGGCAAGACATACATCAAGATTAAAATACATCAAGTGTAGAATAGACATTAGAAAAGCGAATAAAAAATATGAAACACACACACACACACACACACTTAATATGCATGATAAGGGGTATATGTGAGTGTGCTTGTGGTCAATGAAGCCTGCATGTCAGAATTTAGAGATTACCCAGATAACCTGATACATTATATGAATTAACACCCACACACACACACTCTCTCTCTCTCTCTCTCTCTCTCTCTCTCTCTCTCTCTCGCTCTCGCTCTCTCTCTCTCTCTCTCTCTCACACCTAAATATTAATTTGAACTCTTCAGTAAACCAGTTAAAATGCTGTAATTTTGTTACAAGACATGTCATCAACTTTACTAAGTTACATTTCTGATTCAGTACAAACCATAATTTAAATTAAACCAAAATCAATATATTTTCTCTTTAATCACAAAACATACTTATCAATGAGATCTTTATGTTTGCTTTTCTTTTCTTTTCTTTGCGTCTGTTTCCTTGTTTCCTTGTTTCCTTGTTTCCTTGTTGTCCTACTGCGAATTGTGATCTCCATGTATTTACAGGAAGTGAATGTTATCATGTGAATTTGATTCAGTTGTTGGTGTCTTATAATCCTGAAGGGGATGGGTCCTTGTTTGGACATGACACAATAATAAAAATTCATTCATTCATTCATTCATCCATTCACAAGACAAAACTTAACTCAATGTCGGTCGTACAATAATATTATTTCGTTTTGTGCATTTTAAGAACAAGTGTCTGAATATAATTTAATTTGTAAAGATCAAAGCAGTAAAGGCCGAGAAAATAATAATATTTGTGGATGTTGAATTTTATCTGATTCAAAATATTAGATTGTTAAATATTAATATTAATCATACAAATCATAAATCAAAACAGTGAAAACTGGGCTCCAGGTTTTGTCTTTAATTTTAAGCCATTTATTGTAAGATAAAAGAGAGACAATTCATCATTTAAAAAATAGCAATTATATTGCAGCAATAACACAGCTAGATACAACAGTTATAGATGTGTTGAAAAGAAATCACCTCACAAAAGATATCACATTATCGTGAGATTTTAAAGGGGCAGTGTGTAACATGACATCATTAAGAAAATTCTACAAAGTTCTAGAATGCAACACTCCCTGGGTAACCCCAACCCTTTAGAATAATAACAGAAGCTACAGTGGCCTTCAAGGACAAGAACAATTCTAAATTATAAACAATGCACCTAATGACATTCCAAAAACATGGGTGCCTCCATAAGACCTGCCTGCTCAATGTATAAAATGTAATATTAATATGTGTAATTCTCCGCTCAGGAGGATAATTCAGATTATTGGCAGAGGTGATTTTACACCAATGAGGACATATTTATGAATGAGGATATTGATTTTACACAGTGTCTCTTTAAAGCAAAAGATGCACTTTTTTTGTAAATTATAATAAAACAAGATTTTAAAAAAAGTTGAAAATCATATAATAGACCACCAGGGTGTGCGTGTGTGAGTGTGTGTGTGTGTGTGTGTCGGGGTGAAAAAAAAAGAAAACAAAGTCTGGCCCGTGGTCGTTCTCTGCATGTCATTCCCCTCTCCGCCTCATTTCACCTCTGTCTCTACAAACTGTCTAATTAAAAGCATAAAAATGCTGGAAAATGATCTTTAAAAAAAAAATCCAGCGATACAAAATCAACAGATTTATATTCTTTGACTCTCAAATGAAGATGTTTGGGGTACAGGTGTAGCAATGTAATATACAGTTTTTTTTAAATAAAGTTACTAAGTTACAAAGTGTTAAAAAGAAATTAAAAATTTGTGTAAAAAGTTATAAAATCACATGACAGACCAGCCCCACCCTGTGTGTCGGGTGCAAAAAAAAGAAAACAAAGAATTATGAACTATATAATCAAACGGGGGCGCTCGTGGTGTATTGGTAAGAGTAAAGAGATAAGAATCATTCCTCTCTCTGCCCCATTTCATCTCTGTCTCTACAAACTGTCTAATAAAAGCATAAAAAAAGCCCCGAAAATGATCTTGAAAAATCAGCAAAGAAATATATAAAGGCCTATATATATTTGTTCTGCCAGCGGTAGCAATATAATATACAGTTATATTCTTAATAAAGTTACAAAAGTGGTTTACATGGTTGAAGCAGGAATAAAAAAAATCATTAGGCAATAAGGCACATAGCAATCAAGCAACTGAAATAATACAAAAATAAAATGGATTAAAATACTCAACAATATATGATTAAAAAAAACAATGTTAATATTTTTTGATGCGAAAATAACCTTCATCACTGCCTGACTGTCTGTCTCACGGACCACGGGTTAGAATCCAGCCCGGGTCGCTCTCTGCATGTCATCCCCTTATCTGCCCCATTTCATCTCTGTCTCTACACACTGTCTAACAAAAAGCATAAAAATGCCGAAAAAATATCTTAAAAAAATATGTACACCAACAAACTAGTACAGAATTATATACAATAATTAAACCCACTTCCATGTTTTAATTATTTCCAAAATGTTATAATAATAATAATAAAAATAATATTAAAATTAAAAATATTATTATTATTATTATTATTATTATTATTATTATTATTATTATTATTATTATTATTATTATTATTAATATTAATAATAATAATAATAATAATAATAATAATAATAATAATAACTAAAAAATACAAAATATATAAAACAATAAAAATGTACTTAATTTATCCAGTATTTCAATGGTTCCTCTAACAAAATTTTAATATTTACAAAGAAAAAAAGGAAAGCTTAAAGGTATAATATTATTACAGTGAATTGAAAAAAAAAGTAACATAAAGCATAAAACATGCTTACAACATATCTCCACTTCTAATATACACATTAAAGGTGCACTAGGCAGTTTCAGGGGATGGGGATTTGTTTACAGGGTACAAGATATTCTTATGTTAAGCCTTATTCTGATCAAACCACTCATTTTAGGTGCGTTAGATTTGTTCCAGTTAAAAGCTAATAATTTCAGGGGCGCTCGTGGTGTAGTGGTTAGAGCGCCCGCCCATAGAAGCAGCAGACCACGGGTTCAAATCCAGCCCGGGTCGTTCTCTGCATGTCATCCCCTTATCTGCCCCATTTCATCACTGTCTCTACACACTGTCTAACAAAAAGCATAAAAATGCCGAAAAACTATCTTAAAAAAATATGTACACCAACAAACTAGTACAGAATCTAAGGGGGAAACTTTCTTTCTGCTGGCCCCCTCTGCAACAGTAAAATGCTGACTTCTGCTACAGCCACGTCTCCCCAAAACTTTTAAAAATAACTGCGCTGTTCGCCATCTACATAAGTAACACACTAACTATTATAGTACCTCATACAGCCCCACTTCAACAGCACTGAACGACCCCTTTAAGCCTCTACTCACTTGGTCTTATATAGGTCGCAATCGCCGCAGTCACACAGAGAACCACCAGCAGAATACTGACCACTACACACCTCACTTTGTAGAACGTAGAGTAAAACCCAAAGGGATCTCTGTACATCAGGAGAGTTTTGGCTGTTGACACACACTGGGGGTATGGGTCTATAACTGCACAATAATACTCCGCTGTGTCCTCCAGTGAGACATTTAAGATAGTAACCGACCCGTTAAAGGTAAATATTCTGTTCCTATCAAACTCCCATTCATAAACGACACTGCCGTTTGTTTGTTCTGACTTTATGTACCAAAGGGATCCCCCTCCACTCAAATCTCCTATACATCTGATAGTGACATTTTCTCCTCCTGAGAAGAGCTCTACATCAGGGGGGCCAAATTTGGGGCACACAAACAGATGAAACTGATTCCTACTGTAATAGCTTTCACAGTGGTACACACCTGAGTCACTTAATGCTAACGAGGAAAACACCAGTGACTCGTTTTGGAAAACTTCTGGTTCTTGGAAAAATTCATCTGCTTGGGAATGTGATGTCTTCTTCCAACGTGGCTTGTCATCACCGGAGCCATCGCACTGGAACACGGCCGTCTCTCCCACCGAGCGGCAGATTGTCTCTGTTGGGACGTATACCTCATAAGGTTGACTGCTAACACACTGCTGTTGGTTCATCACAAGACAAGTGAAGTCCCCCTCGACTGGTGTCGTGATGTTGGACTGACGAGGACCTGATGCTTGTTTCACCACCTGAAATCCTCCTTTAGCAATGTCCGTCACCGATGTCAAACCGTCCTGAAAAACTCTCGTCCATAATGTCCCTGGCCCAGAGTATTCATCAGTCATGAGCCACTGGATTTCCAGACCGTCAGCCGCGTCCTCACATGGCAGGTCCTCTGTGTCTCCACCTCCCAGAAAGAAACGTTTTCTCTCATCTATCCTACTACTACAAATAATAATGCTGGTGTTTCTCTGGAATGTCACATTGCCATCGGTCCAACA
>CASHTC010000965.1:52500-60000 GCA_949357725.1 Hyperoplus immaculatus | reverse complement strand
GATAGATAGATAGATAGATAGATAGATAGATAGATAGATAGATAGATAGATAGATAGATAGATAGATAGATAGATAGATAGATAGATAGATAGATAGATAGATAGATAGATAGATAGATAGATAGATAGATAGATAGATAGATAGATAGATAGATAGATAGATAGATAGATAGATAGATAGATAGATAGATAGATAGATAGATAGATAGATAGATAGATAGATAGATAGATAGATAGATAGATAGATAGATAGATAGATAGATAGATAGATAGATAGATAGATAGATAGATAGATAGATAGATAGATAGATAGATAGATAGATAGATAGATAGATAGATAGATAGATAGATAGATAGATAGATAGATAGATAGATAGATAGATAGATAGATAGATAGATAGATAGATAGATAGATAGATAGATAGATAGATAGATAGATAGATAGATAGATAGATAGATAGATAGATAGATAGATAGATAGATAGATAGATAGATAGATAGATAGATCTCTTGGTGGGGTAGAACTGTAAACAGATTATCGTTGTTCTGAAACATGTACAATGACAAAATAAACCATCTTGAATCTTGAATCTGATGTTATGTTCAGACCGACTGTATCGCCCATTTATAAACATACTCATTAATAATGTTAACTATACAGATACACCCACACTTATACTTCATATATACTGCATGCATAATACACATGCTACACACACATGCATATATTTTCCTATACATAAAATTAGGCCTACACTACAGACAGACAGGCAGACAGACAGACGCACACAGACAGACAGACAGACAGGCACACACACACAGACAGACAGACAGACAGACAGATACACAGACAGATAGATAACCCTCATCCGTCTCACCTTAGTTTGGTTTTGCGTTCTTGACAAACAGACAGACACACAGACAGGCAGACAGAGAGAGGGACACACACACACACACACACACACACACTCACAAACAGACAGACACACAGATAGGCAGACAGAGAGAGAGGGACACACACACACACTCACAAACAGACAGACACACAGACAGGCAGACAGAGAGAGAGAGAGACACACACACACACACACACACACACACACACACACACACACACACACACACACTCACAAACAGACAGACACACAGACAGACAGAGAGAGGGACACACACACACACACACTCACAAAGAGAGAGACACACAGACAGGCAGACAGAGAGAGGGACACACACACACTCACAGAGAGAGAGGGACACACACACACACACTCACAAACAGACAGACACACAGACAGGCAGACAGAGAGAGGGACACACACACACACACTCACACTCACAAAGAGAGAGACACACACACACACACACACACACACACACACACACACACACACACACACACACACACTCACAAAGAGAGAGAGACACACACACACACGCACACACACACACACACACTCACAAAGAGAGAGACACACACACACACACACACACACTCACAAAGAGAGAGAGAGACACACACACACACACACACACACACACACACACACACACACACCTTGCCCTCCCCCGTCTCACCTTAGTTTGGTTTTGCGTTCTTCGTGGAAGCGGTGAACGAAGCGGTTGGCCTGAGTGTGCAGCGATCCCTTCAGAGAGGCGCTGCGTCGGCCGCAGAGCAGCTCTGAGTCTCTGATGAACCCCTCCACAGCCCGGGACAGAGACACAAAGTCTGATGAACTCACACGCTCCAGGGAACCATCCTACACGGGACAAGACAGGAATATTAAAACTAGACAGCCATGTTAAAACTATACATTATAACCTTTTTTTATTATTTTTATTATTATTATTATTATTATTATTATTATTATTATTTTTATTATTATTATTTTATTATTATTATTATTATTATTATTATTATTATTATTATTATTATTATTATTATTTTTATTATTATTATTATTATTATTTATTTTTTCAATATCGCTCAAAGGACCCATCCTACAGGGGACAAGACTAAAACTACACAAGACAGCCATGGTAAATATACACATTGTAACTTTATTTATTATAATTTTTGTAGATTTATTTTTAGCTCAGTCACTCCACGGGCCCGTCCTATAGGAGACAAGACAGGAATATAAAATATACACATTTTCATCTTTACTATTTTTTATAATTATTATTTTTTAAATCAACATTTTTTTTCAATATCCCTTTTTATCCTTAGACACAATTTTACTTTTTCTTAAATAAAGTGTGCTTAACAATATTGTTTTGATCAAAGTAAAACTAAAATAAATGCAGAAACTTGATTGATTATAAATGTGGCCGTCAGAGGCAGCGAACAGAAGCTATAACAGCTATAATCTCAGTTATATTATTATTAATCTGGGTATTTTGCTATCAGCCTGGTCTTCATACCTGAAGAATGACACAGTATATATTACATAGTGAGATATCACACATAAAATGTAGGGTTAGAGTTAGACAGTGAGACCATAAAACACTCTTTCTGCCTTTTCTTAGGCTAGGATGAACCGATTTCTAAAATGTTTGCACATTTATACTACATAGGATCTCAGAGTTCAATACACCTTCATATTTCCACCGGTGAAGTAGGTCTTTAAGGTAAGGCCTGGTTTCATACCTTAGCTCTAGCGGTTAGCGCCTTGACACAGCGGTCGTGGCTGACGTCAGAGGCCGTGAACAGAAGCTCCTGCAGGCTGCTCAGGACTCTGTTCAGCTCCACGTCTGAAGGCATCATGGTCTCACCAGAAGACCTGGGGGACAGTGAGTGAGTGAGTGAGTGAGTGAGTGAGTGAGTGAGTGAGAGAGAGAGTGAGTGAGTGAGAGAGAGAGAGTGAGTGAGTGAGTGAGTGAGTGAGTGAGTGAGTGAGAGAGAGAGAGAGAGAGTGAGTGAGTGAGTGAGAGAGAGTGAGTGAGAGAGTGAGTGAGCGAGCGAGAGAGTGAGTGAGTGAGTGAGTCACTGATGTCAACATGTAGATTGTACAAAGGGTCTAGGAGTTGGAGGCCTTAGGGTTAATACACAGCCTAGGCCGGCGTAGCTAGCAACATGCCTGTTTACAGAGCCTAAGCTGTGTATAAATATTGGATTTTTTTCTAAGCGCACACACACACACACACACACACACACACACACACACACACACACACACACACACACACACACACACACAGTATAGACAGGTAGTGGATCGTGAGGAGATATTCACTGATTTTAACCATAACAATTTTGACAACAAGCATTCTCGAGAATCGCTGATTTCACATTATGTATAATAGATGCAATATAATGATGCATGCAGCAGTTAAAATAATAAAGTAAAAACTGTTTCAGTGACTTACATGAAGCTGCTGACGTAGCTCTCTGTGTTAGCTGATGGCTGGTGGTTAGTGCCGGGGGCCTCCGTCCTGCTCTCTCCCCCCACAGACGAGCTCTCGTTCTGGGCTACGGTCACCGGCTGAGGGGCCTGGGGCTGGTTCATAGCATCGCTGATAAACAGACCCTCGTGTGTGAGGTACGCTAGCTCTGCCTCTCCCTGTAAAAGAGATGGTGTGAGTTGAATATGAGTTAAATTCATTAATTTATTATTTTTTATGGCATTTTCAAGCTTTATTAGACAGTACAGAGTTGAAATGGGGAGACTGAGGGAGACAGAGACAGAGAGAGAGAGAGAGAGAGAGACAGAGAGAGAGAGAGAGAGAGACAGAGAGAGAGAGAGAGAGAGAGAGAGAGAGAGAGAGAGAGAGAGAGAGAGAGAGAGAGAGAGAGAGAGAGAGGAGAGAGAGAGAGAGAGAGAGAGAGAGAGATGACCTGCAGTAAAGGTCCACGGGTCGGATTTGAACTCGCGAAGAAGGCCGGAGACAATATAGTACACTCTCTATCCACTACGCCACCGGAGCGCCCCATTTATTTTAATTTTTAATATTTATTAAAATAAATTGCGGTACATGTCCTTGTCGAGATGGTGTTTGTTTGTGTGTGGAAAAAAAATACAAAACATTAATAAATATATTGTGAAAAAATAGATGGTGGTAACGGCCATCTTTAATGAATTATGTGTAAAAATGTAAAAATTAAATAAAACATTTGTGTAAGTAATACTCAATTTGTCCACAAGGTGTCCTCTATTGTATTTAGATAAATAGATAGATAGATAAATAGATAGATAGATAGATAGATAGATAGATAGATAGATAGATAGATAGATAGATAGATAGATAGATAGATAGATAGATAGATAGATAGATAGATAGATAGATAGATAGATAGATAGACAGACAGACAGACACATTAACATCATGAACTTTACTGTAGTTTTACCAACAATTTTGAGATGTGTGGATATCATGAGGTCCATTTTGTTTAATATGATTTATTTGAACATGGCACTTGTTGTCAAAAACTTTTTGTCAAAATCAGTGAAATATATCCATCTCATGTTCTGCTGCCTGTCTGTACCGTGTAGAGTCTGACGCTGGTGCAGGAGCTCAGAAAAATCTCCCAAGAAGAGCCCAAGAAATGTTTCAGTTGTTGATTCTGCTGCTAAGAAAAAAAAACCTGGATGTACAAGACATTCTGCTCTTTAATAAGAGCAGAATGTCTAGAGTCAAAGTCAAGTTTTCTGGGAGTTTTTTCTAGATATGGCGGAAGGAGTTACGCACTGTAGCTTTAATAGGAGCTAGAGTTAGAATGTGTAGAGATAGATAGATAGATAGATAGATAGATAGATAGATAGATAGATAGATAGATAGATAGATAGATAGATAGATAGATAGATAGATAGATAGATAGATAGATACTTTATTGATTAAACACTTACCGATGCAATGTTTGAAGTTTCCTCGACTGAAGACGCTTCCTCTACGACACGGTTTCGCTGGTTTGACGCCAAAATCTCTTGAACCACGTTTTTGATCACGTTTAGAGTGGCCTGAGAGAGAGAGAGAGAGAGAGAGAGAGAGAGGGACGGACAGACAGACAGACAGACAGACAGGCAGGCAGGCAGGCAGGCAGACAGACAGACAGAGAAACAGACAGACAGACATTTTTAAAAGTTACTCGTAGCACCTTTAATCATAGTCTTTCGTTAACCACATTAACACTGTGCCAAAAAACTAAATCATACATACTGTAGAACTTTTTTTTTTATGCTTTAAATTCTGAATGTTGAAATTATAGCAGACAGACAGACAGACAGACAGACAGACAGACAGGCGGACAGACAGACAGACAGACAGATAGACAGATATTAGTGTTTGGCCTCACCTGGATCCGTTGCATGTTGAGAAGGAAACTCTCAAAGATGTTTTTCAGCAAGTCGAACCACTGAGGGAACGTCATCACACGCATCTGATCAGCTAGCCTTCAGACAGACAGGGAGAGAGACAGGCAGAGAGGGAGAGAGACAGACAGACAGACAGACAGACAGAGAGAGAGAGAGAGACAGGGAGACAGGGAGAGAGACAGACAGACAGGGAGAGAGACAGGGCGACAGGGGGAGAGACAGAGAAAAAGGGAGGGAGAGACAGGGAGAGAGAGACAGACAGACAGGGAGAGAGACAGAGAGACAGAGAGAGAGACAGGGAGAGAGAGAGAGACAGACAGACAGAGAGAGAGACAGACACACAGACAGACACACACGTTCACAGTTAAAAACATCTCTTCAAAAAGAGTCATAAAACTAATATAATCTGAAGAAAATGTCCTCTTGGTTTTTTGTCATATTTAAAAAATGAAGAATCATATTTTCACAGCTAGTTTATACATTTTTAAGTGCCCTCCTCCCCCTTATGCACTCACAAAATAATAATCAATAATCAATTATTTTAGTGTTGGTCAAACAAATGGCAAATGTCCACACACCCTAAAAACACACACAGTCCCATTTCACACACTTACTTAGTGACGACTTCAGTGTCAATATCTTCTATGTGCAAAACACTTTCTGCTACACACTGCAACACAGAACAGATCCAGATGAAGTTAGTTATTCTATCATATAATATTAACTTAAAGCTGGGGTATGTGATTTCTGATTGGTCAAAATTAACATGAGCTGTACACTTTGACCAATCAGAGCGAGGCTCCGATTCTCTGTTCTTATTGGCTGTTGCAGGGGTTGACACTAAGGTTTCAAATGCACTTGCCCATAGGGCAAGTACAGGTAATGTTTTACTTGCCCAAATGTTGTGTTCACTTGCCCAAAAAAACAAAAAAACTGTTAAACAATGATATATACAGTATAGGCTAATTGAATTATACATTTTAGCGATCTCTTATCTCTTAAATGCAAACACTGCTTACTAGTCTCATCCTGACCACATAAAACGAACAACAATTCATATGAGCCTAGATATCATGACATCACACACTACACCAAGCGCTTGGTCCTGCTGCAGCATTGCGAAAGGGCCTCTTTTTGCCATGCACCTCGCCCAGGGGCTCAGAAAACTCAGTCTAGCTCAGAGTCAAGCTTAATGTTAGCTTCCACAGAAAATTTTTACTTATTTAAAACGGTCACATTGTGCCAAAAAGTGATTGTGTGCCATAAAATGATTAAAGTCCACCATGTTAAAGCTATTGCCCAGTTACACTGTAAGTAAGGAGGGGGATCATTCATTTCTATTCATATTGATACCATTATAAAGACTCCACAATCCAAATCTTTATCGATATCTTTCTATTATTTTGTTTAAAGAGAACTGGTATTATTGCTTTAAGTGCTTATACGATGAGCAGAGCTCAGGATAGGACTTTAAGCAGGTCATAATTCCATATTTAGGCCTAGTATTTAGTTTATATTGCTGGGAAAACAAGTTTTTTACCCAAACTGTAGGCTATTATTCAAGCTTCCCGCGAAAAAATCAAATTTCTTATTTTCTTCATGTTACATTTGAACACATCATGATGTCATTTTATTGACCTTTGCCTAATAATCATTTTACTGAGCCGACCTGAACACATCACATTTGAACCGTTTGCGATTTTTTTTAGCTAACTAGGTCTTATTCTGCAGATTTTAATATGGATTTAAAAACTATCCGATTTTTTAACTGCGGGACTTGCTACACAGTCTCTCGTTTGTTGATCACCGCTGCATTGAATGAATGATGAGACGGTGCGGAGCCCGTCTGCAGCGGCAGCGGCTCAGCAGACAAGAGTTTTTGTTTTTTTTGAGACGGAGCGGGTTGAAGGAGTTTCTTCAAGACGGTAGAACACTTTTACAGTCCATGATGCGGTCCAGTGATGGAATAATACGCTGAAGTAGGCCTAATTAGATGAAGATGACCCGACTCGATATTTAAAATTATATAATGTGACCTAGCCTACTGGACTCCATAGCGGTATCGACAAGCTCAAACGTTATTGATTTCTGGGTTTTGAATATAGCGGAACCAGGTCCGTAGGATAGAGCCGGCTTTCGGAACGTAGACAGCGAAACTGCGCGCACACAGGCTGTGTGTGTGTGTGTGTGT